>APFE031641766.1:0-28561 GCA_000404065.3 Pinus taeda
ATGCAATCGAAGGATGAATTTGAAGATAATAGTATAGACTTGGTATCTGAATTAGAAAATCAAATAGTTGTACATTCTAATCTAGAAAGGAAGTTAGAAAAATCAAATGTAAAAATACACATAAATAAATTTGTAAATAAATAAGAATTTCTTGAGATAGATCCAGAAAAAGAAGAGTTTGAAACACTTTAGTTAAAGGATAACATTTTACCTAGAGGTATAGTTCCACTGGAACAATGACTTGATTTCAATAATGTGGCTAAGAATCCTAAGATTGAGCCCATAAGAGCAACAGTAGAATATTGCAACATAGGCAGTGAAAAATATCCTAAAATCATAAAACTGTCCAAATCACTCCCAACTGCCAAAAAACAAAAATACATTGCTTTATTCAAGGAATTCAATGATGTTTTTACCTGGAGCTATAAAGATCTAAAAAATTATGATACGGAGATTATACAACATAAAATTCCAATTAAAGAGGATCAGACACCATTAAAAAAAAACTTCGAAGAATAAATCCAGTGTTGCTACCTTTAGTCAAGAAAGAAATTAAAAGAAAGTATGACTCTAAAATCATAGTCCCTCTTAGGTACTTTAAATTTGTTTCCAACATAGTGCCGACAAGGAAGAAAACTAGTGAAATCAGATTATCCATAGATTTTTGAAACCTTAAAAAATTTTCCTTAAAAGACAACTACCCATTACCAAAAATGGATCATATTCTACAGAAGGTAGTTGGATCTTCTAGGATTTCTTTATTAGATGGTTTCTCAGGTTATAATCAAGTTTTAGTTCACCATGATGATCAAGATAAAACAACCTTTACTACTCCATGGGGTACCTTCATGTATGTGAAGATGCCTTTTGGGTCAATGAATGTTGGAGCCACATTTCAAAGAGAAATGAATATTGTTGTTGCTAATGACATTGGCAGGTTTATTGTGATTTATCTAGATGACATTACTTTTTATTCCAAAACTGATGAAGAACATTTGTTACATTTGAGAAGAGTATTTGAGAAATACAAAAGGTTTCGGATTTCAATAAATCCTAAGGAAACATTGTTTGGCCTTGAAGAGGGAAAATGTCTTGGTCATATCATCTCTAAGGAAGGTATAAAAATTGATCCTAAAAGGATTGATGCCATTCTGAAAATTAACCATCCTAGAAACATTAAGGAACTTCAACCATTTATTGGCATAATAAACTTCCTAAGAAGTTTCATCCGTAACCTTGCAGAACTTCTCATAAACATGACAAATATGCTGAAAGAAAACTCAGGAATCATAAGGAATATTGAGGCTAGGAAATCATTTGATCAAGTTAAACAAGCATGTACAAAAGCACCGGTACTAATCAGTCCAAATTTCACTAAGGATTTTATAATCTTTTCATTTTCTTCTAAACACATTTTTGTGGTTTTCGTTTTATAGAAAAACAACGATGGATTTGAACAGACAATTGCTTTCTTCAGGAAGGATTTAAGGGATGTTAAACTCAAATATAATATAATGGAAAAACAAGTCTTGGCATTAATAAAAGAAATCAAAGATTTCAGGGTCTCTATCCTCCATCCTCACATAATTTCTTATGTACCAAATGTTGTGGTTAAAGATATTTTAACCCAAAATGGACCAGATGGTAAAAGAGGAAAATGGATTGCAATCATTCTTAAGTATGACATGGAAATAAAGCCCACCAAGCTTATAAAAGGACAACGGTTAGCCAAATTTATGGCTAAATCAAACTTTAATGCATTGGATATCAGCTTTGTAGTTGCATTAGATGATAAAGAGGAGAAGGTGACTCCACAATTAGATGAGGCTTTTATGACCTCACCCAAGTATGCAAACCTCATTTTGGCTTTATTCAATTTAAATGCTCCTCCTGGTTTAACTAAGACAAAGGTTAGAATTCTAAAGATAAAAGTAGTGAAATTTTGCATCATAGATAATCTTTTATATTGGAAATATGCTGGTGGTGTTTTCGTAAAATGTCTATTGAAAGATGATGCAGAAAGAACAATGCAGGAATTCAGTGAAGATGATTGCGGTGGACATATATACTAGAAAACCATTGTTAATAAGATCCTTACAGTTGGTTTCTGCTCACCTACCATTTTCCCTGATTTTCTTAAGAAGGTAACCTCTTGCCACAAATGCCAAATATTTGAGGGAAAAAAGAAAACTATTTCCTTTGCCTCTAAAACCCATATCTGTTGAAAGTCCGTTCCAACAATGGGGATTGGATTTCATTGGAGAAATATATCCACCATCCTTTGCCCAACATAAATGGATCCTCACAACTACTGAGTACTTCACCAAATGGATTGAGGCCACACCTTCCAGACTAACTACTAATGATGTTATTATCAAATTTCTAAAAACCAAGATCCTGTCTAGATTTGTATGCCCAACAAGCTCATTATAGATAATGCTACAACTTTGAAATCCAAGAAAATGATACAATTCTGCAATAAGTATCATATTACGTTGGGACTTTCATTTGCTTATTACCCATAGAGTAATGGGTTGGATGAATATTCAAATAAAATTCTAGTAAACATTATTAAAAAGATGTTAGAATAGAATAAAAATTCATGACACAACAAATTGATAAATGCAATTTGGGCTGATAGGCTCACAACAAAGAAATCAATTGGCATGTCACCTTACCAACTGGTTTATTGGATGG
Source organism: Pinus taeda (assembly GCA_000404065.3). Classification (NCBI taxonomy): domain Eukaryota; kingdom Viridiplantae; phylum Streptophyta; class Pinopsida; order Pinales; family Pinaceae; genus Pinus; species Pinus taeda. Next base: position 2,698 of record APFE031641766.1, read on the forward strand.
ATGTTTTTTTTCCATCCTCGTTGGGAATTTTGGTTATGAAGATAATTTAGGAATTGCAGGTTGATCCTAATGACATCCAAAGGAGGATTGACCAGACTATTCAATTGCAAAAATCCAAGGAAGAAGTCTATAATAAAGGTCCAGTCATCCAAGAGAATAAAAAAATATTTTTGATAGAAGAAATAAAATAGATGATTTCACTTTGGATGATAGAGTTTTAAAGTGGGATTCTAGAAGAGAGGACAGCGGAAAGCATGGAAAATTTTACAATATATGGACAAGAACTTATATAATTGATGCTTTAAGAGGACACAATGCATTCTTTCTCAAGCATATAGATGGAATAGAAATGCCCAATCCACCTATGAATGGCAAAATGCTAAAGCACTATCTCTCTTAGCAATACAAGTTTTCAAGCATCAAATCATTGTAAATATAATTGTATTTATTATTTTGATTAGGTGACCTATTGACAGAAGTTGAAGCCCGCAGAGAGGGCCTTAGGCTTCCATTGATATGCTTCCATAATTACTTCTACAACAAAAGAAATCAGGGGTGGATATTGCTGAAATGGAACACTCAAGGCTACTGATCAAATGTTCTTAGCACCTCACAGGAATCTTATATTGTAAATAATTTTCAATCTGTGAATGATTTCCAAATAAAAGAAAACCAGAATAAAAATTAAAAGAGCGTATAAATAAAAAAAGAAAGACGAAAAACAAAAATATTGAAAAAGAATAAAAGATAGAACCCCATCAAAAGAAAAACAAAAATAAATAATAGTGGAAGTGTTGCAATTCTAAATACCACTACTAATAGATAGATTTCTTCATCATTGATAAATAAAGGTTTTGTGCAGCTTGTTTAAAATGCCACAATGACTAGTTATTTTATTTAATTATGCAGTATAATCATAGTTAAACATGTTTGAAATTCTGTAAATTAGACTAGAGAATAAATATTTTCCAAATAATTTAATCTTGGTAAATCTGTAGTTAGGTAGAAAATGGCATTGATTCAACTATTTAATCTGAATCAATAGGATAATAAGTGATAAGATTCATATAGTTTTTCCTTTTTCATAAAAGAAAACAATGCAGGTTTGCTAGTCTAACTGCAACCCCTTAGAAGAATCAAAATGTTAGTTTAGTTAAAGGGTAGCTAGAAATAATTTAGTTTTATAAATATATGCCTATGTTCATTTTATCCTAAGTTTAGTAACATTGTAAAAAGGGCATGATCGGATAAAGTATTTTTACATATTTTTTTTATTTCTAACCTTCATCCTAACTCCAAAAGCAAGAAATAAAGGTGCATATGGACAAAGTTATTTTTCCGTATAAATTTAATAGATGTTGCTGTCAAAGCATCAAGATCATCTGCCCCTCATAATCCATGACCCTCATTTTCTTTCGTCCCCACTCTCCATTTTACCTTTACCATCGGGGAAAGGGAGTGGGTATGAAAAGGCAGTTTTCCCCTGCTAGGCCCATCCTTACATGTCACCTTCTCATCATTTTGCACCCACCCCAGCCAATACTTCTTACCACTCTATACTCCCTCCAAACCCGCCTTCCCCTCATCCTCTTACCATGTACCTACTTTGTCACCTCCCCCACTCATCTCCCACCACGTCACCTCGTTGTTGCCCAATTAATTGCTCTCTTGGAAAAAATAATCATTCAACATTCAATTTGCCTTCCTGGTAACCGTTCAAACTTAACAGTCACATGCCACATCCAACAGAACTTCCCAGCGTTGTTTAAATCTTTCGAATCATCGCCTTTCTCTCTTTCACTGCTCATTCTCTATAATTCACAGTTTTGATAAGCAATCATCTTCATAGTGTTGCAAAAAGACTAGATCATAATTGACAACCCTCTATTTCCTTCCCTAGCAACTCATTGCTTCAAACTTTTCCTGGTAAGCTATCTTGTCACTTACTATTACTTTTGTTTGATCTAATCATGCCTCCAAAGAGAAAAACCCAGGATAAACATGTCAATCCATTGATCCCTCCCTCCATATTTTAGATCACATTACTTTCGCTGACAGGGATTATCGGATTAGTGAAACCCAGTGTGACTGTGAGTTTTTAGAGCTATACTATTGGTTGGAGGACAAGTATGCAGACAAAACTGATGAAATTGGACTCTAATAATCCAATCTTCCTCATTATATCTTCCATGTGACCTTCCAAGCCCCTAAATTCACCACAAAATGTCAAGCCTGTTATGTCCCTGGCCAAAGAGTTATTATGGCCCCATCTGGTGACGTGCTATTTACAATTACCGGCCAATCCATGAACCAGATGATGATGTCTCCCCCTATGGAAAATAGTCCCCCTTTCTCCTTAAAAGCCTTCACTCAACTTTATCAGAAGATTGATTTTGCTACAAGATCCAGAATGTTTGAGATCTTCCTGCCTAAAAATGCCCAATTACCCAAGATTAACCCTCCATACCCTTCCTCTATCTTCCCTAATTAGCTAAACAAAATATATCCATAATTTCATAAATTTTTGGTTATTATTTTGATCAGTGGGTAGATGAGCCCATTCTAGGTTTCCTTTCCATATTTTCCACAAACAGTAGACCATCCATTTTATTCAATTTCAGTGAATTCTTGGCTGATAGCATTCATGAACAGTTTCTAAAATTTCCAACAGAGAAGGTGTTTAATTATGCTTACATTTTAATCTACACATTCCTTTGTTATCAAGTAGACAAGTTTAGTTTTTCTATGTAGAAGTTATTGATGAAGGAAACTGGCAACCCGTGATTTTTTGGACTGCATTGGTCATGAAGGAGAAACAAGAATTCTCATACAACCAATTTATTGAAGAGTTTGTTCACCCAACAATGAACATCCTAAACAACTCAATATAGCCCAGAATCAGTGAATATATCAAAAGAATTTTACATATAATAGATCAGGCAAAGGGTGTATATTGGTATTTATGGATGCGAATTGGCACCATACAGACTCCCTAAATACCTCCCCATAAGTATTTTTTCCTTGGAATACATCATACAAATTTTAAATTCTGATGACATTCATTTTGTGGTGGCAAATAAGAAGTCACAGTTTCGCACAAAGATACAGGTGGGCCCATTCATATGCAATACAAGGACAATAGGAGAAGCAGCAGACAAACTTCTTAAAGAGATGAAAATTTAGCTTGATTTTTACATGGTCTTATGACCCTTGGGGTATCATTTCCAAGATAAGAGCAGAAAACAAAACTACTCCCCACATCCATACCTCAATGCCTGAGATAGAAAAGTATACAAATTAGTTGGAATAGACAGAGAATACTTTGTGGGAAGCTAAAGAAGAACTTTTTTCTACTTCAAGTTTACAGACTCCCACTCCTTAAGAGAAAATTAGTAAAAGACAAAGAGAGGAGGGATCATCATCAATAACAGGTAGTGAGGCCAAAGAGTTCAAGATCAGTTTTAGAAAAAAGGGAAAAGGTGACTCTTAGGATATATGTTGAAAAGGAGACAAAAGATCATGCTGCCATTATAATTATAGATTCACCATCTACAAGAAGAAAATTTGTTACATCTACTATTGGAACTTCAACATCACAAGGTCAAAAGGAAACAGAGCTAGATTCACAGAATTTCTAAGGAGAGAAGGAGAAGATTGTTTTTTATAAGTACAAAGAGATTAAACTTAAGAATGATAATCTTAAGAGCAGTACCTACAATCACTTTTGGAAGTAGAACTCCAGCTCAAAGAGTTTATTGTTATCATTTTTTGACACAGAGCCTTGAAATATGTAGATGGCCTTTCTTGAGGCCCAAATTCCACATCCAAAACATTAGCAAACTACAAGAGAACTACAATTGAGTTCAGCACCAAAGATATCCATCCCATTGATCAAATAGCGATGCATAAGAAGACTGGTGAGATGATTTCTTCTACATTAACTAATAGTACAATTTCATTGTCCAATTTGCAGGTTTCATTCACCAACATTCAGTATCAGTTGAAAATGGAAAAGGTATCCTCCTTAGCAAAGGATAATAGGATCAAATATTTGGAATATTTGGTAATCAAGATAAGATATGATCCTAAATATATACATGCTGCAGAGGAGAACATCAAGAAGAAAAATCTGGATATTGCCGCATTGAGAAAGAAACTAAAACTGCTAGCCACAGAGGATCCCCTAACCAAAGACATTGAAGAGGATGAAACACGAAAGTCTGATATGATGAAGCCAATTATAGAGAAGAACATATAGATCATGCAGATGGAGGAATAAATAGAATAGATGATAAAAGAGACAGAACGGAGTTAGAATATGTCCATAGTCCCCCTAGATGCCATACCCATCACTCAACTCCCAAAAATAGGAAAAACCATTGTAGCTACTTCTTCCACTCATACTGCAAGTGTTGAACAAGTGACAAAGACACTGGAGAACATGTCAATCCAGTCAGAAGATATCAAGACATTTCATAGGAATCTCAAAGCTCTAGAATAAAAGAAAGCTAGAGTTGAAGCTTTTCGTCTTACTAAAGTGAAAAAATCACAAAAGCTTCTCTTTGAAGTGCAAAAGTCACAAAGACTGTTAGAGAGATTTCATAAAGTAGAAAAGGATATATCAATTGGTCATACCTTGGCCCAAGGCAAGGAAACTATTTGGATGGGTATTCTAGACTCTATGAATGAGATTTGGCCATCCTATCCAAATCATTTTCGAATAGAAATAATTGATAAAAAAAAGGCCATAGAAAACATTGTTCAGGTAAGGGAGAATTTGGGAGATATGCCCACAGAAGCCTCCAAAATTATCAAATTTCTGAATTCAAAGAACAAATATGAACTCAAGAATTATGAATTAGTGACAAGATTGACACTATTTTGGAAATCAAGAAAGTTTTTACTAAAATGAACATCATTGATCAATTGGAGGAAAGATGTGAAACAGTAGAGCTAGGAGTGAAAAAGTTTTGCAACAAAATTAAAACATTAATCCATAAAGGACTTCCCAACGTATATGTGATAAATGATAAATTGATCACTTAGGAAGATTATGTTCTGAAGATGAAGGAAATGGCTAGAAGTAGTGTCAAGTTCAGTGGCATAAAAGGCAGTGTGATAGCCAAAGAATGTTTAGAAACCATGGAAAATGACTTCTACATCCAAAATGAGGCAAAACATGTTTTTACAATGAAGCCAACTTTTTCAAAATATACTGAGGTTGATGAGATTTACTGGAAGGTAATTAAATTAACCATACCAGATGAAAAAAAGTGGGAATAAATTTGTGATTTACTGGATTAAAGGGAAATTTGGATGCAATAAAAACAATAGCTAGCACAACAACCAGCACGATAGCTAGCACATCAATGCAACACAGTTTTGAGGCCGATTCATCAACTGAATCCACCAAAATAGGCCACCTTCCCATGCAGTTGTCTACCTTGCCTATTTTTCTGCAAAGATAAATTGTATTGTTTAGAATAAGGCGAACAATACACTGTCGGTTGAGACAATAGTTTTGTAATGATTTTGTAATTATTTGCATAAATACTTCATTGTTTGAAGTATTAAGGGTTGATTTCTAAATATAATTTCGTCTGCAAATTGTAATTTTTGAAGTTTCTGGAAGAACCAATAATACAATGACATTTTCACAGGATTCATGTGGTGTACAAAATGGTGATGTGTTTCTTTACTTTATGTGTTTAAACATTGTTTTCCTTTCTCCATTATTTCTAAAAATATCAATTACTTAACAAAAACTGTGATGAATAGGACATGTTACATAGAACACCCTATTCTGAATGTTAGTAATTTTCATGTTTTCTTTGAAGTCAAATTAAGGAATTCTTAATTGCTCCTTAATTTCTACTAAATAGTAAATTTCTGCTCTCTCATAATCCATTTAAATTTTTGAAAATATCTAATTAATGCAACCTAGCTTTCCCTGTGAAAGTCCTCTAAAATTTGATGTGAAATCTAGTTAAATCTTCAGACTTCATAGCCCAATGGAATTATAGCAATTAAATCAACCAAACCATTCAATGAAAACAATCAGTACAATCACAACTAGCCTAAGATTCACATAAAACAAAGCTAAATTTTATAGAGAGATCCCTCCCTAAAGCTGGGAGGGCTAGATCCCAGCTTCCAAAGTGGGTTTCATGTTGTTCTATGTGTTTACTCCCTCAACCTCAAAAATACAAAGCGACAACATCTTCCATGATAATATTACAAGTAATTATTTTAATTTCAATAAAGATAATTAAAATAATTACAACCAACCTTATTCCATTTCTTATATTATAAGTTATTAACAGTAATTTATATGCAATTTATGAGCTTTGAGTGATTAGATTTTATAGTTTTATGAATGAATTTGAACATTATATATGTGTGTTAATGGAGTTACTTAATTAGATTGTTGGATTTTCCAAAATGCTCATGGATAGGAGTGATTTTTTTTTGGGATAGTTATTTTCCAGCCGAACCTTTTGTTTTCCAGTGTCTAGCCTCACATATTAGACATAGATCACCTTTCCATCCTTCAATATCTTGTGGTGTTGCAATGCCTTTGAAAATGGGCTTCCAGATAAAACAGGAGCCATTTCGTAAAACAACGAGATGGCCCTCGTGTGAACCTAGGATACTTAGTTGAGGCACTACATCGAGGATGCGTAGTCTGGGGAGAAAATATTACATTCAATGGCGTGGTTTATGGTCGTATTCATATCCTCCCATTTTCTTAGTTGATGGGAATCATTGAACACACAAATTTATTTGGTAGTTGTGAGGGATATGTAGAGATGATCTATGAAGCCTTTCCTAACATCTGAGCCTTTGAAGCTTAGAAAAACCACATGTCTCCATGCTCTCCACATTCCCACTACCATTCAAAAGAAACATATTAATTTGTTGCTCAGAAACACCACATATCTCCATGCCCTCCGCATTCCCAGTGTCATTCAAAAAGCAACAAATTAATATGTTAACTTGAGAAGGTGTGAGTCAGGAAACCTTATATGGAGCTACCTAGTTTGGAGGCTAAGCCTCAAACATTATATGGAGCATTTGACTAAGTGCATCATGGAGCGCTTTATGAGGAAACCATATGTTAAGTGAATCATGAAGTGTTTTATGAGGGAAACTGTACACTTTTGGGTTGGGCATGATTTTAATTAGTAAACCAGAAAAACGATGCGTAAATCCCTACCTAGCCGCATATGCACCACCAGATTGGGACCAAGCTGCAAATCCAAGTGGAGAACCAATTGACCAAATCTTAGTTGAACCAATTGAATGAATCCCATAATCACCAACAATAGGAAGGGCATATTAGGGAAATGGAAGACCCAATTCTTGGTGTTTACTATGCCCATTTTATATCATTTAATATTTAAAAGTGATTATTAATTAAAAACATTTTAGTAAAATATTATTAATTTAAATAATTAAAAAAAAAGTATAAGATATTTATCGAAATTTAACATTAACATAAAATAATAATAATAATAATAACAATAATAATAAACATTTGAGAAAACTTAAATTTTAACATAAGGCATTAATCATAATAGTTTTAAGAAAATAATATATATTTTTAAACAAATTCCTTAAATGATATATAAGATAAAATTTCCAACATGTTCTCCCAAGTGGGGAAAAAACAGCCATAAAATATTAAAATGTAACCAAAGTTTAATTGTTTAAAAACTTTAACAACTCTCTAACTCATTGTTTGTTTAAAAAATTTAACAATTCTATGACTCATTGTCTGTGTAGTTTACACTCAACTAAAAAAACAAATGTAAGTAGTTATAGAAACATAATGAACCATTAAAATTATAAATTTAATATCATAAATATATATGGAAAGAAGTTTAATTTAATGTCATAAGTATATATGGAAAGAAGTTTTTATTTTTTATTTTATTTAGAAAAAAAATAACGACATTATTTACTCAAACTCTATATCTTTTTCATACATCTCACTTGGCACTGTGTTTCTCTTTACTGTACAAGAACATCTATAGGTAGATACCACACTTAGAAGCCCTCATGTAATCCCCATTACAAAAAATCATCATACCTACTCGCCCACGCTAGCATAAGGGGCATCTCCCCGTGCCCGATAGGAAATATAGAAATAGAGAACAGAAAAACGTAGAAAGTCAAGAAAACTACAACAATATCATAAATTATAAAATAGAATACCCAAATATACTCACATAGAAACAGGGCATTGAACTTATCTGATTGCAAGTTGCCCAAGCTAGTTGACATGGCCAATGAGGCACATTCATCTCTGTTGCATGTTCTGTTAATGCTTTCAATCTTTCGGCAATTCCACAACCCTCCTGATTTCTGGCACGTCGGAGAATTGTGACTCTCACAAGGAAATTAATATGTGAACTTAAGTGCATTCAATGCTACTTTCACACCAAGGATTTCAAATACCTTCATGCCTGGGATTTCGAATTGAAAAATTGCATGCCACATTTCTGCTACAGGTTATTGAATAAGGACGACGGCTCCCTACTTCATTTTGGTCGTGGGAGTGATGAACTCCGCCTCTCACCCATCAGCATCAGCACTATCCCCAATTACAATAAAACCGATGGCGACCCTATTTCAATCCCTTTATATCCCAGGATCGATATTACTACTCGTAATCTTTCTCAATCATCCCTCCGTTGGAGTTTTCTTGAAGAGGTAGCTTGAGATCAAGCACCCTAACATGACATGAAACCCTTAGCTTTTGAATGGCTGAAAATCTGCTCCCCAGCCTCATCAGGTGAAAGTTGGTAGTAAATTCCAGTTCCATCCAAGTTCAGGAGAGTGGATGTGTAAAGGAATCCACCATGGGTGTGTGATGTACCTAACCACATGAAACAAACACTGTAAATAAGTTTACTGCTCCAAAAATTAATTGAACAAGTTCATTGCTTGTTTCCAAATGGGCCTATTTAAATGGCCTTTCGTCTGGTCTCTAAACATCAACCTTGGAGTTTGAAGATATATTTCTTATCATTTCTCAATTTTATCTTCATTATCATGAATGTCCTCATCATAAGATCCATTTTCCATCTGAAGGATACGAATGTCAGTGCCCTTTCTCGATTTGGGGGGCATGGATATGATTTGGGATCAAATCTAGTCATTCATGCTATGTAGGCTCCCTTCATAACACCACTAAAATCCCTTCCAACAATGTTCTCCCAAATTTTAAAATCGAAGTTTATATTGGAAATAGAAAACTACTTTTTTTTTTTGTTTTCTTCCCTCTTACTTGATGTTCCCTTGCATGCGAGGATACAACACGGTAGTGTTGACAACAGAAAGTAGAGGATTAATTAGGATATAGCCAAAAAATCCATTGACAAGTCTCATAAAGGTTACAAAAAGAGGCCTTGGATAACGGATCCTACATCGGGTTACTATATCCCAGAAGATCACTTTGGTGAGGCCGATGTAGCCAAATAGATATAAAATATTCTCAGTGTCCATCCAAGTAATTCCAGTATAGTACCGAATTAATGATGCTCGATTTAATTTAGAATATAAAGGTTTCTGTCCAGGGGACAATCTTGGTAGGAAAATATGTACTCTGTATGAGTTTACATATCAATCGTACCATTGTTTAGCTACAATACTGTTTTAGAAACTATCAATCCAGGAAATATTGTTAGAATTTCTGAGTTGGAAGTTGTTGGTTTACATAAATTGCTTTGTTTGTATGACCATATTACATTTCATCTATAAAATTGGCCTTAATTCTAAGAAAAATCATTACATTTTGATTTTCCAATAAGTTTCGAATTAGACTCGTTGACTGTTATAATCCCAAAACATGAGCTTGTCTTGAATACAAGCAGGAAGGACATTCTATATTTGGTTGTTGGAAGCGAATTTTTGATGATTAAAGCATATACCCACATTTGGGTATAAAATCATTTTTCTTATATTTAAATTTCTTCCAGTCTTTGGATATAAATTAGTTGGCATAGTTCCTTTCGAAATTGTTAGTTCAAATCCTCTCTTAAGTATTTTGACTAGATATAGAGTAGTTGGCAACATTCCTTTTGAAATTGTTAGTTCAAATCCTTTGTTAACTCTTTTGATCGAGAAAGAGTACTTTATTATGCTTTATGTTATAATGATTTTGATCAAAATTGATTCATGAATCAGTACCCAACCTCGTTGATTCCAAAACTTCAAAATGAAAAGATTTTGATAGATTAAATGTGCAATAAAAAAAATATTCTTTTACTAAAATAAATATAAATTTTAATCATAGCAGTACATGCTCCAAGAAGGTTGTCACTTTTGTGAAAATGGTATGGTCATTAGGTGTGTAAATAAACGAGATTTTCTTTATTACAATATTGACAAAAACCAAGAGAAAATATTTCCTGTATCAAATAATTTATTTATTCCTCATTTGAAGTTAATTTTAATTTTATATCGGATAGTTTCTTATGTATTAATCGATAAAGAATATGTTGTGTCTAATATATTAGTTTCAAACTCCTCTTTTCGATGATCATTTTACATTCCAATTAATTGGTTTAGCATTACTTTATGTTTCCTCATAAAGATGTATTAAACATGGTTTTCCATTAAATAAGATAAATGGGAAAACCAACTCTGATTAAAGCAAGGTAAAGTATATTTGGATTTTAATATTAATATTCCGAGCCACTTTATAAAATAACCTATGTATGTTTCTCGATTCGACTTCAGTAAGAAGGCATATATTTGAGGAAATATTAAAGGAATATATAAATTATTTTGGTTTTATTAGGGGGTCCTTTATTAATACATTGTTTTATGGTAAGGTTTTATGTGGTGATGGAATGGTCTGTTTTTCATTAATTACTTTTCATTTTAATTGTCATTTAAAATAAGTGAATTATTTAAATCACGTTTATTATATTGTTCAAAAAAATAATAAAATGGGTTGTTTATTATGATTGGATTTAAAATATGTAGAAAACTTTGTATACTAATTCAAATTAGTATAAAAGTTTTGTTATGAAAACATATAATGATTAAAATTAAAATAATTAAGAATGAAAAAAAATATATAAAATTTAAATAATCTAACAAAAGTTTTACAAAATAAAGATAATTTATGAATTAAGTTATAAGAATTTAATAATTCATTTTGGTTTTTGTGTGCTCTTCTATATTTCTCTATGTGTGGGGTCCTTGTCATGGAAACCATTCCATACATTATGTTATATTAATGACCCATATGATAGGATGTAGATTTCATCTACTTTGAGTTGCCATGTTGGTTCCTCATTGAGGGTATTTTTGGTATGCACAACCCTTCCCTTATTAGACAATGGTGTCTCAAAGGAATTGAAGGAGTACCTATCTCTATCACCAGTGGACTTACTAGTTAATGTGTTTGAAAACATAAAAGTATTCAAATTATTATCATCTACCACTTAAGGGACTGGTTGAGACAACTTTTGCACCCACTGCTTCTTTTTAGGTTTCTTGCCTATGTTCAACATTCTTGCATAGATAGCAAAATGAACTGACTGTAACAAGTAGGAAAATTGGAGTTATGGTGGAATTTATGAGTTTGGGGCTTATTTAGAACTATGAAACAAGACAATTATTAAAACTAAGGCTGAAATGAATGATATTAACTATAAGAAAGAAGTGGTTGTATGTAGGACAATACTGACATGAACGATGGAAAAACTTAATCTAAGTTGAAACGACCTATATTTACTTATGAAGACATTGTTATTACATAAAATATTAAATTTAACCATTTGATTAATCATTCGTTAAGATTAACCCTAATTCGCATCATGGGAGTAAGGCCAAGTTTAGGTAACATGTTATAAGAAGGCCACGATGAGACAAAGAATTGTCGAGAATTTTAGCATCTACGTACAAACAATATGGCTAGTTGCCAAATATTGACATGGTGTAATGTGACAGATGGTAGCATCTGATAAGAGCATGTGTAAAGCATTCCATGTAGAAATAATGGCCATGTCATCCCACGAAGTATTACTTGAGTGCAAGTTAGGTTTCAACATTTAAAAAGGGCTTAGTTTTGAGAACTAACAAAGTCTAAGAGATAAAATGTTTCAAGAGGTTTGTTAGAAAAAAAAAATCCATCCTTCCATGGGGCTTTGCGTAAGGTAAAACACTTGAGAAGTGAATTGGCTATAACGAGATTGACATAAAATTTTTAGAGAAAATATCAGTAATATGTCAGGAAATTTTTTGTCCCACCATGAGATGATCAAGAAGTAAGCATGGAAGGGTCAACTCGAGAAATGAGAGTTGGGATTGTAACAAATATTGTTAATTAAAAAACAAGGTTTTGTCATACCTCGGGGTTTTGCCAAAAGTATTCCAATAAAAGAGAGTGTGGTCTGAGATATTCATGTCTTGAGAGACAAGAAGAATTTTTTATTGATGGCACACTTAAGAACTCAGGCATTAATATTTTTTTCCTTTTTCTTTTTATTTTTGAAAAATTTATGAGTGATTTTCCTATGAAATATATACAAGGTGGAAAGTGATCAAATTATATATAAGTAGGGTATGCAAACTTAAAAGTGTCCCCATTTTTTATGGATTAAGTACAAAATAGGGGGTTGTTGTTTTACTACAACAAAACCATAAACTATTTAAAGTATTAATCTCTTAATCTATCGTATTGTGCTTATCGAATGACAACCACCACTAGTATACCAACATAATATGTATTTAATATATATGAGTACTACAAGAATGTTGGTATGTATTCTACTATATATATAAACATAATATGTGTGTATATATATTGGTATATATATAGCCATTATATGTTGATATATAATAAATGATATTTATATAGTATTATTTTGGTGTATATATACCAGTATATACATACTTTTACATATATTGGTATATATATGTTGACATATATATGAACATAATATTAACTACGTGTATATATACATACACATATACCTAATTTTGGCTATTCACCTAAGATTGCATGAGGATTTGCAGCGTCTTAGATCTGAGGAAGACATTGGAATTTCATTTTTAGGCCTTTACTACTATCAAAAGTGTGAGTTTTTCCCTTTATACTCCCTCTTGTAACCAATGATCATTCCTATTTTTTCACAATTACTTGCATTATGGTCATGACATGCTGATGAGGTGTGATGTTAAATTCAAATCTCTTCCCTTATTTTTAATTGAGTTATTTGAGCTAGAGCTTGCCTTTTCTAATATGAGTATCAAATCTTATAACCCTACTAAAGATCTAGTAACCAAATAATAAGTTTTCATATATATGCACCCCTAGGGTGAAAATTTCCACATGGTTTTCATTGTTAGGTAGCTTGAGATGGACCAATATTGGTTGCATTCCTCCTAGTTTAAACAAGAAACATGTCGACTCATAATTAATGCTCTAGCAAAACACCAGGCTAAAATGCATACAACACAAGCATTGTTGGATAATTAATCAATTCAAAGGTTTTGGAAAATGGCATGAATATTTTCAGGCATGGCATATCATGAAAATATCATATGCCAAAATACAAGAAACTACCCACACTAGTGAGAGTTATATTTGTCAATGACATTACACCCTACACTACTTTTGGGATGTAAACAATTATCAAGTATTTGTGTACTCGGGAGCTATTAATGGTTTAATACACCCTCCCTATACTATATAACATCTATAATAAGTAAATTTCAAAGGGTGATGTTTATAATGTTATAGGATTGGTCAAGAAATCAATCAAATTGTGTATTGCAAAATTGTTCAAATTTTCCAATATGAAGGCCATATGTTGGTATATATTGAAGTTCGATGATGAGGCATATCTGGATCCATGCTAAGTACATGCAGATTGTATTTATAATTTTAATGTGAACTTGTGCACTCCTCTTTTAATATAAATGATGTTATTCTAAGTTTTATTTTATAGAAGTACTTAGACTATTGGTTCAGAATGGATATTGTTAACTCAAGCCAAAGTTTGCTATATGTTTGAAGTCCAAGATGGACCTAGATAGAAAAAATGTTCTTAACATGTGTTGAGTTTTAACATCCCAGTTTCTCGCGAAATCAAAGCCAAGTCGAAGAGCTCAACGCGGTGGTATTGGTGGTATCTCCATATTTTGCATTTGGCTTCAGTGCGAGGGAGAAAATGTCCATTAAAATTTATGGTGAACATGTGAAAAGGGGCCTTGTGGACCATGTGGCATTCACACAATTTGACACATCGCAATGGCTAAGTCAATGGGAAAAAGTTCATCTCTGATGCATATCTCGAGGTGAATGGTGAGATTTTGGGTTTCGGTTGGTTAAAGATTCATATTATAAGTCATGGGTGCATTAATAAGTTTATGGTGTAGTTACTAACCCATGGTTTCTAAACCATATGGCATACCATATATGAAAATAAAGGTGCACATTGTCTTTAATGTTAAAACATGCCTAAGGTTGAAATTATGTGTAAAAACCATGGTCGACGCAAGGGATAGATATGTTTTACAAACTATATAACTATATGCTAGGTGGGTGCAAAGACTTATGTTATCAAATCATGGTGGCAGAATATGTAATGAACCTACGAGAAATATGTAATATGGGAGGAAATCAAAACCTATGGTAAAAATTTATAAACTATGGTGCAAAATTATAACAAAGTATAAACAGGTTCATACATGACGAATCCCAGTCCAATCACATGGCATGAAGGTCTAGTCACATTGTGGTGAAGTTAATGGCCATGATCGTCGGACGATGTGAGTCAAGCTATCAAAAAAGCACAGAAGATATGGTGTTAAACCGTATTGCAAACATATATGTTAATGTCTGATGGAAAATATATACTAAAACAAAAACTATGGTTTTTATACAACGCAGAGGTGGCAGCCATGTGGTCCAATGATATAGCACAGCAGCGATGACAATGCACAATATGTGCTTCGGTCGACATGTTGGAGTATGTAGAGACTGCTGGGGCTAGATGCCTTGGGTCTGTGGTTCTATAGACTGTCACATATGCAGCTACAACAAGTGTTATCTGGTGTGGAGATGTGACACATGAAACAGAGATGCGAGAATAGTTAAAACATCACCATCGGGTTATTACCATGACTGATAGAGGTTGTGAACATGGAGTACTGAGTCAAAATTGCCATGGGATATACCATCAAATCATTGGGAACTAGTAACGGGTAGGTCCAGTTCACATGGAAAACGTTGTATGACTATGTGGCATGGGGATATCGCCGCAAGTATTTCACATGGTCGCAGGTTGCCATAACACTTGACCACCACACTGATTGGAGTTGAGTTATGATATGGTATTTCACTGAGTTATATGATAAAACTTTGGATTATCATTGTAACAAAATCCACCGGTCCAATCTATATCTACCATGAACAAACCTTAAGATAAGACATTACACAAACGCGTAGAGGATATTGTAATCGGTCCAACCTTTGTAAAGCATACGCATTATATGATTAGATCATACTAAA
Organism: Pinus taeda; assembly: GCA_000404065.3. Taxonomy (NCBI): domain Eukaryota; kingdom Viridiplantae; phylum Streptophyta; class Pinopsida; order Pinales; family Pinaceae; genus Pinus; species Pinus taeda. Next base: position 18,233 of record APFE031641766.1, read on the forward strand.
ACGAAGTGTGCCAAAATTAATAGTTGTTATAACTATAGTGCTAATTGTAACTTTTTTATTGCACCGAGTATAGGTTTTTCCACCTAATGAAAACAAATTGCCATGTATATCCTGGTAGGTTCGAACCTGGAACTTGGTCGGGGCATTATAAAAGGATTACCAGCACCACTGCAGAGGGGGAGTTGAACAGTGAGCTCCACAACAGAGCCATACTAGTGCCATTAATGTTCATTTGAGCATATCTTGGTCATCCTTGGGCGTTTTTACAAATGGAGATAGGCATTGGAAATCTCAGATAGAGACCTCCTTTCTGACAGTCACCAAAGCTACATGTGTGCACAGTTCAACTGGGTCAAATTCTATGTGAAGAAGAAATTCGAAGTCATTTCAGAGGCAAGCAGTTCTCAAGTTAGTTTTTGGCTTTCCGGAAGCATCTGAAAGCTGATTTGGAAACTTGAAGAACTGACACGAGGGTTTTGACACATACCAAATTCAACGGTAGTACTTGTTTGCCAGCAGTAGTAGTAGTGAAGTCTACAAAAGTATGTACCTGAATTATGTCTCACTTAGACAAGGGGAGACGAGGTAAATAATCAATGTATTGATGAAACTCGAATTCTCAATTTCAATAGAAGTCAAAGTCATTGTTAGAGACTCTATGATTTTGTTGTAAATGACAAGTCGTTTGTAGAATATCAAGTGAAATTGCAAGAGTTCTATTAAGGAGAACATTTCCATACTAGGGAAATAGTCGCAATTGTATCAATAATTTTGATGTACCTCTTCTTATTCACTAAAATACGAGTGTCCTAGCCTTTTAGAGCAGGGCATGGAAACGTATCCCAGGAAGGGTGAACTCCGTCAACCATCTCGTTGTCTTTTTATTTGACATTGCATGCTTATGTGTGTCGTGTCCTTTTTGGATAACTTGTTCAGTTGTATTAAATTACTGTTTTGAAAGGCCCATTTAAAACATGCCAAGTGCTTGGTAGTGATATAATTCCGCGATTTCAAGCCAACTATAGTTTTCTTTTGTAGCGCAAGTCAATAGGTAAGGCTCCCTACTTTTGCATTGTGAATTCATTTATTTCTTAGTTAGATTATCCAATTAGATAATTTGTATTTCTATTTATTTGTAGATTAATATTTTAATTCTGTGTAATTTTAGTTCGTGAACTTGCATATGTTATTTATTACAAAAGTGTGGTTTCCGTATTGAGTTTAGGCACTGGAGGTTAATGAACAAAAGTGCTTTTTAAGGAATTACACAATTATTTGATGCTTATGCAAAAAAAAAAATATTGTGATCAGAGATCATAAAAATCTTTTGTAGATGTAATCCGAGTGATCACGCAAGCCTATAGCATTTTACTTTCTTCCTGATTGAATTTTATATTTCAAGTGTAAAGTGTGGATTCCGCCCTACAAAAGTTAGGAATTGAAGGTTGAAGAATGAACGTGCTTCTTAATTAATCATAGAATGATTTTATGACAAACACGGGAATATGATTGGAGTCCACAAAGTTGTCTTGAAAACATAAGCTCATTGATTAAACAAATCTTTGTATCCTTTTAATTTTCAATCTGATAGTTCAATTTATTGCCAATGCATGTCTTATAGCATTAGATTGTAAAATTTCTTTCATAGCTTTAGAATCATTTATGTACTAGTTCCACACATACAATGTTGGTGTTTAAAAGTTTATGACCACAGATTGACAATTAAATATAATGGAATTTAAGTGGCTAAATTTCTTAACAATAACCTTCTCAAACTAAAGGAGGTTGTATACAATCAATTTTGAGCAACCTCCTCAAATCAAAATAGGTTACTATAATGTAAAGTTCCTCAAATTTGATGTGGAATCTAGGAACCCCCTCCAAATTTAACAATAAGGGGTGGCACCAAATATATTTTAAATATCCTTCTCAAAAATCAATTTTGAACAACCTCCTTAAACATATTTTATGTGGATAAATTTTCGAAAATCTAGGAAACGCTTCAAATTTGAGGACATAATCTTACTATGAGGCATGTCTATCGTAATAAACACATTTTAATTGAGAAAAAATTACAAAACGGCTCATTCTTCCTATTGATTTAAAAAAATCTCAAGAATTTTACACAATCTTCTCAAATTTGAAGAAAATTTCTATAGTATACGTATGATATATTATTAGATATATTATCATAATGTAATAAATAAATATCATGTAATAATTATTCTATAGCTAATCATTAAAATATATTAATGGTTACATTATATAATAATTGTGATATGCCTGTGGTTATATAATATTTGTTTGTTAAATTATTATCATAAATCTAATAAGATATATCAAGTATAATAAAAGAATGACCAATAGTTAAGAAGGTGTTTTTTTTTCTAAAAAGACAAAGATTGAAATATAAAGGGCTTTTCCATAAACAAGTGCCTCATACAACAATTTTGGTTCCAAACTTGGCTATGGCTTTAATATCAAATTATTATTATTTTTTATTATTTGTTACCTTTTTAATTAAAGAAAAACTATGAAAGATGTAAAACTATTTTCCTTTAATTGAGTAGAGTTATACTCTTAAATTTAAGTGTATAATTGTACATATTTAAAATAATGAATAATATGTGTAAATATATTTAAATATCAATATTTTTCATAGATTTGTTAGGAAATATAGAGAAGAGTATTTTCTATGATAAAAATACTTTCAATATTCACTAGTATAGATTCATTTTAACCCGAAATCTATCAACCATGGAGAGGGATTAAATCCCTTATGCGCGAATTTCTTTTAGAGGGTGGTGCACATTTTTTCATTGTTTAAATTGCATTTTTTTAATGTGTGAATCTATTAAATGCCTTCAAAAACTCTTTGAGCACTTAGATTATGTAGAGTGCCCAACTTAAACTTACAATTCCAGCAAAGGAACCAACATGTAGGATAGTAAGGTTAATCAAATTGTTTTAACCATTTTTTATTGATATATTTGATTTAAAACTCAATTTTCTTATTTATTATTAATAGTTTTTAAATGCCACATTAATTTCATACTCATAATTGAACAAATTTCATATGTCTTTTTTATTATTCTTACTAAGAAATAACTAGTTTTTTCTTTATTTCAATTATTTACTTTGTTTATACATTTAAATAATTGACCTATATCTTATATTGAAATATCTTTGTGAAGTATAATAATTGTATATCTTCCACACTCAATGAAATATTTTTACCACATCTTTTAAGTTGTAATGTCAATAATAAATCGAGCTAGCATAGTGAGAATAAGATTATTAATATTTTTTATTTATTTTTTAATTATGACTAATGAAATGGATATCTCCACTTTTATTTTTAATTATAGTTGGCAATTTTTTATTTAAAAAACATTTTATTTTTCTTCTAAAAGGTACATGTGAACTCGATACACAATGTGTTTCTCAGCATAATACTATTATTATTTACTTTTCATTACTTTTATCCTTCTTTAGTTTGATATAAAGTTATATTATTTCACATGAACATTGAAATACTTTATTTATTGTTGAGAATAAGAATGAAATATTCTTACACATCCTTTGAGTAGTTATATGCATTTAATTAAAATTAACTAGTAACGAAATAAATATATCTTTTTTTGTTTTTAATGTTTTTTTTTTGTAATGCAATTAAAAGTTTAACATAAACACAATCTTACACTTTACCTTATTAACTTAAAATTTAGAATTCTTTTATAAAATTTTAATATTCCATTCTTTTTTATAAATTTTCAAATATAAAAAAACCTTTTGCTTTTTTCTTTTAAATAATTATTAACATACTTATTAAAATTCAAATATGGTTTTTCCATAAACCTAAACTAATCATGCTTTAAATTTTAAATAAAAAATTCCATGTAAATTGGCACCACATGAGCGAATGCGGAATCCAGCAACTATATCCAGTATGATATTTACCCAAAATTGCAGTGTTAAACATTTCACTATGCGGTTGTTCCTTAGGGACACGTGGCACGCTGTAGCTCCTTAGGTTGAATTGAAGTCCCCATCTTGAGTTTTCCACTAGAGAGGCCCGGAGAAAATGACAGATTGCACAGATTGCAGATGTACGTAGTACCACATTTATATATGATAAGGTTTTTCGACCATAAGCAATTTGGATGAAAAGTTAAAGTCCATTTCTGTACACGGAGAGGGGAAGTCGGCCCAAACAGCCACGTAAGTATGTCGCGGAAACAGAGAACTGAAAAAAGCAACCGGTCAAAAAATCGAAATGTAAATTAAAATACTCAAATATACAACAATATCATAAATTATAAACTAATAATACCGAGTTAAAAGATTGTTAATTAAAAGATTGGTTAATGAATAGTAATTAAAAGATTGGCTCAAGCTCAATTTGAACGCAACGTTCCAAAACTCAATCATAAAACGAATGCCCTGGTCATTATATTCTGGCGCGCCTCATGAATGAAGGAATGACCTGGTCATTATATTCTGGCGCGCCTCGTCAATGAAGGAATGAGAGGGATCAGCGACTGTGATGAATGAAGAATGAGAGGAAATTCACATACACACAGGAGGAGGTGATCGTAATTTTTACAATACAATCTGAAAACAATAGTAGAGTGATCAAGTGGATTATTGATGAAGAGGGTAATTTTCGGTTTTTTAATTTGTTTTTTATTTCTCTGTTTATTCAACTGGTTAACTAGGGAAAGGCTATTTTTATGTAACCTTACAGATGGTTTTCTCTGTTTAATCTACAGGTTAATCATGGGTGTTCTTTCTCTCTCAAGCATTGTGATGTAAAGTTGTCTGTCATATGGAGCGCTCCATAAATGTTCTGTTCTGTGTAATGTTGTATGCATCAATGCCGTGTGTAGTGTTGTGGTTGTCTTTTGTGTAGTGTGTAAATGCATGTTTTGTGTGTCTGTTAATTGAGAGAGAAAGTCCAGGCCAAAGAGACTATGCACTGGTTGTTGAAGGCCCGACTTGATCTAACAAATAATGCATCCAAAGTGAGTTGTACGACAATATTTTCTTGAATTATTTGAAAATTCATTCTCGACTCTTTTTATGTTTCTTTTTTCTGATGAGTTGGAATTTTACATACAGGAGCTGGAATATTGTTTCCAATGTTTTTGTAGCAAAGAATGAGGATTTTCTAGCACTTTTGCAACCATGGCTTTGCGGAGTTTCAATAGAAAATGAAAAATTCCTAAAAAACAAGGTTAGTATGCTGCCCTGTTCTCTTCTGTTTCATGGTTTGTGTTTATTTCTAATTTTTGTTCTCCTCTGTTTCATGGTTTGTGTTTGTTTCTAATTCTGTGAACAACGTTGTTTTCCACTCCAACTCAAGCTCCTGGCCTCTAATGATTTTTTTCTATTTCGTTTCAAGACTATTATTCCTCTTTCAAAGAGTATTACAAACATTCTTTAATAGTAAAGTTTATATATAAATGTTTATAGTGAAGATATTTCTAGATTATTGGGTGAGGAGGGTATGTACAAGACCGAAGGCTTATTTGGTGCTTTCTCCCACTGTATGTATGTAAGACTACATTTATTCGCTGCTTTCTTCCCATGTTCTCACTGCCATGGTGCTTTTAGTGATATAATCGAGGAGAAGGCGGTTAAAATCTGTCGAGAGCATTTGTGCTCATCCTTTCTTGACATTTCCCTTTGTGAATATTTTTCCATTTTGATTTAGAAAATCTACCCACTCTCTGTCATCCCTTTAGTTAGGATTTGTAGTGTTCAAATTATTTAGTTCTTCTTTCAAGCGAGAACCGTTTGAATTTAATACCCTGAACTTTCTGTTCATTTAGGTGAAAGTATCACCTGATACAACAAATGTTCTGCATCGATACTCATCACTTGTTCATCAATGTGTTGAAAGCCGATATAACTGGTTAGTAGTAAATGAATTGTTAAATACCTTTTCATGATGCATCTGAATGATAGTGTTAACAAAAAAATCTCTCAACAACATTTTGGAATAACTGCAAGAACTTGTGTGGTAATTTCCTCTACTTAGCCCTAGTACATTAGCTTGCATTACCATAATAAAGTTACCCTGCATTCGACATTAAATTACATCTCAACTCATCTTACATAAATTCTACTTAAGGTTGATAGAGTTAGCTGGAATGGTAAACTGCCAAAATGAGTATTTATTCATTTATAGATACAAAATAGTTCTTGGGTTTCCAAGAGAGAGTGGGGTTGCCCCTAAAACTTCTTCTCGTGGCAAGACTTTGCAAGTCTCCAAAGTCACATCTGCGAGGCTGCTGACACTAAAAACTCCATAGGTGAATAAGGGTCTAGCCTTTCAATTGTACTTTATTACTTTAATTAAGCAGTCAACGATGCAATTTAGTAATATTCATAGTAATATTTGTAGATAAAAAATTAGATTGGTTTTAAAAATAATTAGTATGATGAACACATAATCTGTGTGTTAGATCATAGGCGTGTTACAGGTGTTTAATCGTGTTTCATTTTAGAGTTTGTTTTTTGCTTTTCTAATTAGGATTTAGCTCACATCCAGTCCATATTCATTTATATTTTTACATGAGTTTTACACTTTGCAGATTCAACAATCTACAGGGATAATTACCCTTGTTTCACTTGCTTTTTTGTGGAGGCCATAGCCAGTACTTTGAGTCAAGCAAGCGGTCTATCGGTTGGTATCTCGATAGACCGCTTCTTACCGTTCAAATAGTTTCTTGACCCCCTGGCTAGCTGACTCTTGTAGAACAAGTAAGATTTGAAAAGATAGTCCTCCTTCCTCATTAAAACCTATGACTGGCTCTATCATTCTCTCATTCCTACATTTTACATGATTTTTCTTCCCCTGTTTTAATGGGTTTTCTCTCTTTTTTTTTTAATTAAAATAAAACCTAATTAAATTGGATAAGTTTTGTGTTTCTGTAAAGGAAAACAAGTATAATAACTCCATCTTTATTTCTACTAGCTTCATATCTATTTCTAATGCATCTATTCCTTCGATATTACCTGCCCGGGATTAAGTATAATGCTTTTAATTCGTTAAGCTTTACTCTTGTCCACAATATCGAATTCCATTAATGGCTCACTAAGCCCTTATTCCAATGTTCCCAATATGGAATTCCAGTAATAACTCTGATCTGTTTTATCACGCATCTTCGTGAAGCATTCTACTAAACAAGAAAGCCTTTGTTTAGTGAAATAGGTTTCCTTTATAAGGCTATCTCTCATGCTGTATAAGTGAAACAGGTTTCCAATATTTCCTTTATCTTCTGTATAAGTGAAATGGGTAAAACTGAAACAAAATTTCTTTATTTTCTTTTAAAAATGAAAGATCAATTTTATATAACAATGCCTAACCACCGTCACAATCTCTAAATCATTCCAAGCTATCTTTGTGTGTAATAAGCTTTCAATATGCCTAAACATCGCATGCCCCGCCACCATTGTGTTGTCTCTGTCTCTGTCCGAGAATTCTCTGATTCTACATCACTTGGTTATAGCAGATCGACTCAATGGAGGGCATTTCAAGCGGAAGCCGTGGTGCTGCCTGCTCAACATCTCCCGCGTACAGATCATATGCGATAATGGGCAACGCCAGAGTGTCATGATAAACTGACAACGATAGTATTCATTATTTTATTTTATATTTTAATTTGAAAATATATATATAAGATTTAATGGTTGATTTTTTTATTATTAAGCATGTTATGTTGTATTGAATTAAAAGTTGTCCAATGTTTTTTTTAAATTTATTTAATATGTAATGGATAGATTTAATTAATTATAATTAAATTTATAAATTATGTCATACCTGTAATATTAAATAATAATATTGTATTAATTCTTTTCATATATATAAATATATAATGATTTTTAATTATTATTTATTTATATTTTATTTTATGAATTGTGTATTTAATTATGTTACAAATTGTTAGGAAAGGTTTATATACTAACAATATCATTTTAATGTTGTATGTTGCAGAAAATTTATCAATACCAAATTTGCTAGTGGGTGGGTGGAAGACATTATCTATTTTTATGTTTTGTAATGTTGTAATTAGAAAAAATTATATGCTTTTTTGTTTAGATGGGCCCATCAAAGAATGTACATGAACACAAACTATCGTTAATAAAATGAGTAGGCTTTTTTTTTGGTGGAGGGGAATTCAACCCCTCCAAAAGGCTCTTAGGAAGGTTAAATGGTAACCCTCCTTTGAGTTGCGTCATGGTTTTCATGATCTTTAGTTTATGGTAAACCCAATATGCACAAACAAAAATATATCATTTTATTATCTTGATCATTTATAAACATGTTCCCAACATACACACAAATTGCAAAGTCACTTTTATTCACATATATCATTTAATATTTTTTCAAGTTTTAAACATCTTCCCCACACACACACAAATACCAAAATCAGTATTATATTTCACTTAACATTCTTTCAATGTTTTAAACAACTTCCCCATGTCATGCACACAAATGGAAAAACCAATCTTATTCACATAAATTATATAAAATTTATAACTTAAATTTATTTATATTTTTTAATTTCTTTTTTTTTAAATTTTTTTTAAAGATTTTGTTTTGCCTTTTGATTTTTTTATATGTTTAATTTATATATTAATGGTATGTATTAGGATATTATTATTATATTTTTTCCTCCTTTCATATAACTATATATATAATTATATATATAAAACTAAATATAATTTAATATTTTTTACTAAAATTTTAAATAAAATATTAATATTATTATTTAGAGTGTTTGTGTTTGTAAATGTTTTTATTATTTATTTGTATAAATTTATTATATTTAAATATTTGTTTATTGGTTTTATTATTTATATATAATAAATATATTTTTGAATGCTCATATATATATATATAGGGGGTTATAATGTATGCTTTGGATTCTTTATTTTGTATGTATATGAATCTATTATTTTCAAGTTATATGAAAGGAGAGTGTTTTCATTACTTGTATGTACTTCTTTGGAGTGTTTATTCTTCTATGTTAATGAATGTATTATTTGTTGTATTTTTATGAGTATTATTTACTTGTATTCTAGATATGTGTATGAATGTATTCTTTGTTGCATTGGTATGGGTCTTGTTTACTTATATTCTTTATATGTGTATGAATATGCTCTTTTGTGTATATAATATTTGTAAGAATGTCTTCTTCAACTATGTATGAATCTATTCTTTGTGTATGAATCTATTCTTCATGTGTGTATGAATCTATTCTTTGCTACATTCGTATGTGTCTCATTTACTTGTATTCCTTGTATGTGTATGAATGTATTCTTCATGTGTGCAGGAATCTATTCTTTGCTACATTTGTATGTGTCTTGTTTACTTGTATTCCTTGTATGTGTATGAATGTATTCTTGATGTGTATTTTTGATATGTGTATGAATGTATTATTATTTGTATTTGCATGAATGTCTTCTTCAACTATGTATGAATCTATTCTTCATGTATGTATGAATCTATTCTTTGCTACATTCCTATGTGTCTCATTTACTTGTATTCCTTGTATGTGTATGAATGTATTCTTGGTGTGTGTAGGAATCTATTCTTTGCTACATTTGTATGTGTCTTGTTTACTTGTATTCCTTGTATGTGTATAAATGTATTCTTCATGTGTATTTTTGATATGTGTATGAATGTATTATTATTTGTATTTGTATGAATGTCTTCTTCAACTGTGTATGAATCTATTCTTCATGTGTGTATGAATCTATTCTTTGCTACATTAGTATGTGTCTCATTTACTTGTATTCCTTGTATGTGTATGAATGTATTCTTTGTGTGTGTAGGAATCTATTCTTTGCTACATTTGTATGTGTCTTGTTTACTTGTAGAGCTTGTATGTATATAATGTATTTTTCATGTGTGTATGAATCTATTTTTTGCTACACTTGTATGTGCCTTGCATAATTGTTTTCTTTGTATGTATGTGTCTTGTTTATTTGTATTCTTTGTATGTGTATGAATGTATTCTTTATGTGTGTATAAATCTATTCTTTGCTACACTTGTATGTGTCTTCCTCCTATGTGTATGAATCTATTCTTTATGTGTCTATGAATCTTTCTTTGTTATATTTGTATATATACTATTTACTTGTAGATATATGAATGTAATTTGTGTGAATATCTATATTTTTAAATATTTATTTATATGGTTATAAATATACTATCATTATTTCTATAGATAAATATATTATTTAGAATATTAACTTGTAAATACATTACATTAAATATTTGTGAAAATATTATTATTATTATTGTTTTTTATTTTA
>APFE031641772.1:0-31938 GCA_000404065.3 Pinus taeda
TTATAGTTTAGTCTTTGTTTCCTTTCAATTCATTAGAACACTATACTACCGAGCATTACTTGGGCAAAACAGCCTCGGATTGAGTTACTCTTTGAAAGAACAAAACGATCCCGGATTGACTTAATAATGTGGAATAATTGGTGGTGTGAGAGACCCTAGTTATAGACCTACAGGAGGTTTCTACTTCAAGAGAAGTGGTAGAGGCTACTATGTACAGGTAGCTTGTGGGTTCACTAATGTACTTAGTGAACACACAACCAGATTTGTGCTATGTGGTGAACCAGTTGATTCAAGCAATGGTTCAGCCTACCAAGATGTTTTGGAAGGCGGCAAAGCATGTATTGAGATACCTCAGAGGCACATCTCAGTATGGATTATGGTACAGATGAATAGAGTGAGTGAAGCTACAGGGATTCACTGATGTAGATTGGGCAGGGAGTCCATCAGATTGGAAGACCACATCAGGAAGGATTTTCAACCTTGGTTCAGTGGCAGTTTCTTGGTACAGTAGGAAACAGAGGTCAAATGTGCTCAGCTAACAGAGGCAGAATACATGGCTGCAAGTCAGACAGCATGTGAGGCCATCTGGATGTGGAAGATCCTAGTTGGTTTGTTTCATCAAAGGATGGATCCAACTGTGATCTATTGTGATAATCAGAGTTATATGAAACTCTTTGAGAATCCAGTATTTCATGATAGGTCCAAGCACATCGACATCTGGTATCATCAACTCAGAGACTGTGTAGCGATGAGGGTCATGTTGCTACAGTATATTTCGATAGAGGAGCAAGATGTTGACATCACAAAGGCATTGTCAAAGTGTAAATTTGAGTTCCATAGAGACAGGATCGGGGTGGCAGATAATCCCTTTCTTGTTGAGAGGGAGTGTTGAAATATGGTAACAAGAACTTTCCAATTTAATTTGTCCTTGAATTAAATTGTGAATTAAAATCGAATTTAGTCTTAACAGCTACTTGGAAATAATTAATTAATTTATTTTAAATTAATTAGTTGGAGAAATTCAAGTTAGAAGTCTCTCTAAAGTCATGCAAGAGTTATCCCTTAAATTAAGGAGATAAGATTGAGTTATATTTGAGTTGTAATTAGTTAAATCAGTTTATTGAGTTAATTCCAATTAAATTAGTTCCAAATTGTTTGAGGAACTAATAGTGAGTTAACAATCAGTTGATGCATTAATGCACTCAACTAGTGCTACTCCAGTTAACTGAATATTCCCTCATCAGAAACTCGTGCATGTCTATTCTGAGAAAGAACTAGTAGAGATTAAATGTAAAGGACAGTGTACTATCAATTGCATGTGTTTTCTCATGGAGAAAACTCATGCATGCAGTCAAGGATTTATCCTTGAGGATTACGCGGTTTTGAAGGAAGGGTTTTCCACTTGGTAACTGGGAATCATCCACAAGGAATAGAGCAAGGAAATAGGAGTTTGGAGGGCAGAGAGGAAGGCTGGAGAGAAGCCAAGATTTCCTGTGAGCATCTGTGAGGATTTTACTGAGAGCTGGCTAGCTGTGAGAGCTAAGACTTTGTATAATTCCTATGTATTTCCACCATGTGTGATAATACAATAGTGTGGGGTTTTTAGCTGAGGCTTTCCCCAAAGTATTTTCATGTGTATTGTGCCATTGATTCTTCTTCTTCTGGTTATATTGTTTAGCTCGATCTTTAAGCTTCCGCAAATTGATAGTAGAAGTAGGTTATAGTATTCTGGTTTGATTTATATTGCATAATCAGGTTAACCTACCATTAGATTTCTACACCCCACCTCATTCCCAAGCGCACACACACTGATTCACCCTCTTTTAGGGAGTCCAAAATCCATTGCACCAACAGGGAAATGTCTAAAAGTCTTTAATCAAGTATTCATCTTCTTCTGCTTCAGGATGATCTCTTCCCAAGTTGTTACATGGATCTAGAGTAGTTATCTCAACCCATAGCCTTCAGGGGACCCAAGTTGTTATAGGGCTCCAGAGACCTCTGTCTTAAACCACAACCTCCAGGGACCCAAACTATCACAGGACTCTAGGGATCTTACCTCAACCCACAAACTCCAAGGACAGAGAACTTATCTCTTCTCTTCTATTTAACACTTCCTGCTAAAAGCTTCTATCGGAGGCTGGCTTCCATTCTCTTCTCAGTCTACCTCCAATAAACAATATCTCTGCTCCCCTGCTGCTAGGAGTGTGAAGTATTTTCCTCCTTTTCTGAAATCCCTCTTCCATTGACTTTCCTTATTGTTTTAAGTCTCTTTCTTTATTTCTTTCTTTTCTTCACCCTGTCAACCTCTTTACTATTCCGTCCTCACTGTTTTTGCAACCCTCATAATTTTTTTCCTATTTTCTTTTTGTGTTTTCTCAAGCAAGCATGGGCTTAGGTACTTTTCCTCAGCCCATCTAATTTTAGGAGACGATCCCTTTACTTCATGCAGCAGCTAATATTTAATAGCTTTCCTAAAGTTCAGGTTTTTTCTTTTCATAAGAAACCATAACATCCCAAGCAACAATTCTCCATCTCGAGCTCTAGAATCTGTGTCCCTTGACTTAGTGGGCCATTTTTTTTCAAATATTGCAAATTATTTACTTCATTTTCAAAATGTGCCTCATACGAGAACATTGGGTGCAGTTTCCACAATCCCCTCCCTCTTGAGGGAACGTCACCCTTAGTGTTCATTTACACCTATAAAATTCCAAAATTAAAATAGTACATATATTGTTCCATGGAGCTTTATATACATAGCTCTATACATTATTTGCAATTATACCCACTTGTTTTAATCATTAAACAAGAAAGGATAGTTAGCTTTCATGGCATCTGTCATTTCCCACATTGGTTCCTCTGGCCCAAAGTGCTTCCATTTCACCTTGACTTTCTCTATGACTCGATTTAAAAGCATGTGACTCCTCTCGTCCAAAATGCACATTGGTTATGGTTGGAACTCTCCATCTGGTTCCACCTGTAGCCTAGACCAATCAACCACATGATTAGAATCATGTACATATATTTTAAGTAAAGAAACATGGAAAACATCATGAAATCTAATTGATGGAGGTAATGCCATTTTATATGATACTAATCCAATCCTCTCAAGAATTTCAAATGGCCCACAATACTGTGGTGCCAACTTAGCACATGTCCCCATTTTTAGGGGAGTTTTATTGGGTTTTCCCTTTCATGGAACTCTTTGTGAACCCTATGCTTATATGCATAGATTTTTTGTTTGTCCTGTGCCACTTTCATATTTTTCTTTATGATCTAAACTTGTTGTTCTAATCCTTAAGCATAGCAGGTCCTACATGAACTTTGTTAACTAGTTCACACCAACTAATAGGAGTATTACATCTTCTGCCATACAATTCCTCAAAGGGACTCATCTTTATGGACTCTTGGTGTCCAATATTGTACGAAAATTCCAAAAGTGGAAGGTATTCTTCCCATTTCTTGGGTTGATGCATCACATACATCCTTAACATGTCCTCAAGGATCTAATTAATCCTCTCCGTTTTCCCATCTATTTGTGGATGATAGGTTGTACTAAAGGATACTTTTTTTTCCCAATCCTGCAAACAAATCCTTCGAAAACCTAGAAGCAAATTTAGTAGCTTTATCTGACACAATCTTCTTGGGAATTCCATGTAGCCTCACAATCTCCTTTATGAATATTTGTGCTATATCATTAGTGGAATTGGTGGATTTGACTACCACAAAATAAGCTACCTTGCTAAGTTTTTCCACCACCACCATGATTGCATCATGTTTCTTAGTTGTTTTGGGCAATCTTGTAATAAAATCCATAGAGACTACCTCCCACTTCCATTCTAGAATAGGTATAGGCTGTAACAATCTCACCGATTTTTTACACTCATCCTTTACCTATTGGAATTCCATGCATCTTGCTATGAAATCTGCCACTTCTTTCTTCAGGTTTGGCAAGTTACTTTTGATACCCTGGATGGCTTGAGTAAGGCTTAAGATGGAATTATTTCATTATTAGCCTTTTTATTTCATCGTTGTTAGCCACATAAATTATGCCTTTAAACCTGACTAAGCCACCTCAGTGAGATGATATCCTTCATCCTCACCACTTTGATGAAACTTTTCTTTCAATTGTTGGTATTTTCGTCCAGCTATATAGTGCTTTTGATTCTTCCCTCTAGATTTGTTGCATACAAACTTACCATTTCCAAGTGACTTACTTGTATTCTCATGCTCAAGGCATCAGCAACCTTGTTTTCCTTTCCTTTTATGTGCTTAATCTCAAAGTCAAACTCGTTGAGCATGGCTAGCCATCTTGCTTGCCTAACATTCAACTTTGGTTGTCCAACCAAATACTTGAGTCCACTATGGTCTGGCATGAGCGTGAAAGTCCTACCAAGGAGGTAGTGCCTCCACATTTTTAAATCATGAACTATAGTGACCAATTCTAAATCATGTGTCACATAATTTTCCTCATGTTTATTCAACTCTTTGGATTCATAGCACACTACTTGTCCTTCTTGCATGAACAATCCAATGAGTCCCTCTCTACATGTATTTGTACACACCACGAAATCCTTGTTGAGATATGTGATTCTCAGCATTGGCACATTGGTGAGCAATTGTTTCAACTCCTCAAATTTTTATTCACATTGTGCAGTCGATTCAAAAAATTTCCCTTTCTTCTACAAAGTTGTAATGGGATGATCGATTTTGGAGAAATTGTGAATATATATATCCTTTAGTATCCTGCCAATCCCATGAATGATCTACCCTCATCATTTTTCTTTGGAGTTGGCAACTTCCTTATGGCTTTGATATTTTCTAGGCCAACTAATACACCTTCCTCAGAGACGATGTGCCCTAGATAGTGTATCTGTGATTGGAAAAATTCACACTTGTTGAGCTTTGCATAGACGATGCTCTCTCAACAGTTGTAACACTATAGCCAAACGATTTTCTTATTCTTCTTTTCGTTTTGAATAAAGTAATATGTCTTCAACAAATAATTTGACAAACTTATCCAAGTATGGATGCAATATTTCATTCATCAAGCACATGAATGTGGTCGGCGTGTTAGTGAGTCCAACGGGTACCACTACAAATTCATAGTGCCCATATCTTGTTCTGAAATCAGTTTTATACATATCTTCCTCCTTAATTCTCACTCAATGGTAGCCTGAACTCAAGTCAATTTTGGAGAAAACTATTACTCCTCTTAACTATTTAAAGAGATCATCAATCCTTGGTAATGGGTACCTATTGTTAATGGTTACCTTATTTAGGTTTATGTAATCAATGCATAATCAAATTTTTTTGTCTTTCTTCTTTACAAATAATATTTGTTCTCCCCAAGGAGACACGCTTGGCCTTATGTAATCCTTGTCAAGCATCAACTTCAACTGTAATTTTAGCTCAACCAATTCTAGCATGCTCATTCTATCTGGAGCCTTAAATGTTGGTACTACTCCCAGCACCATTTAGATAGATAAATCTATCTCCCAATGAGGAGGAAACCTAGGAACCTCCAGTAGAAAAAAATTTGCATATTATTTCAAGACATGGTACTTTTGAATTAATTCAACCTCCTAATCATTTGGTTCTTTACCAGCGTCCTCATTTTTGAAAACGTGTATTGCAAAAAACATGCATCTTTTTATTTTGTTGTGTTTAGCATGCATAGAAATGATCAACCTCACTAATATGGGTTTCCTTGCAACACTCCTTTTGTTCCTATCTTATCCAAGACTTTTGTTGCTTTCTCATAGAAATCTACCTTGGTCCGATATAGGTATAATCAATCCAGCCTTAATAATAATTCATACCCACCCAATGGTAACACATTCAAGTGGGTTGTCATGGCCATGCCACTAAGCTCAATTGCACATGACCTTACGGAATGGTTGATTCTTCTCCTTATGCTAGTTTCCAATTGAACCAACCAAGGTTCTTGATGCAACTCCTTTCCCAATCCACACTTCTCAACAAGTTCTAGACTGATATAACTATAATTGGAACATGGATCAATCAAAATGGAAATGACTTGTTGTTGTAGCTTACCTTCCATCTCAATGATGGATGTCTGGTGATTTTCTTAGCAATTGTCCACTGCAGCATAAACTCTAGGCATACTCCAAGCTACTTTGCCCATTGTGCTTCCCTCTTGAGTGTTGTAAATATTTGCTCCAACATTTTACTGATGTGGGCAATATCTTGTTTTGTGGTCCCCTCCATAGGTCTAGCACTTGAGTGGTTTTGTATCTTCAAACTTGGGCTATGTTGACACTAGTTGTTGCACATGTTTCTTGTCAGCAACATTGGGATTTTGCTAAAACTCTCATGTCTAAGATATGTGCTTTACTTCCCTCATGTTTGGTTTTTTTCTTGGGCCAATTTTTATCACGTCCAACATTTCTCTTGACCTTCCAGTTTCTCCTAATTTCAATCTTGTGTTTTTCTTATTCATAGCACTGTCATGATTTCTTGATAGCATCTTTCAGGGTTTGGAGTTCTAGAAATTCGATTTTATCTATAAATGCCATGGGAAGCCCGCTGATAAACCTTTGAATCTTGGCTTTCTCATCCTTGAGATATGGTAGGTACCTCAACAGTTCCAAAAAATTGGTGACATACTCATCACTAGTTAACTATCCCATTTTGAGTTCATAAAACTCTTTTGTTTTGCTATCATAGTATTTTTCAGACAATTATTGTTCTCTAACGAGATCCTCAAACTCCTCCCATGCCAATTCCTTCTTAGTAATGGCTCTAACATTCTTCAATTCTTTCCACCATATGTTGGCTTTTCCTTTCAAACTATAAGCGGCAACTCTAGCCTTCATATTCTTGGAATAGTCATGTATTCTGAAAAATTTCTTCATTCCTAGCAACCATGCTTCTGCATCCTCTACCTTGTTCATATCCCCATTAAATGTAGGTATTTTTTCCTTCTTAAACTCTTCAGGCATATGCTCCTTTCCATTTTCCCTGTTTACTGAGTGATGGTGATGTTGAGATTGGTGATGCCTCTAGGAAACTGATTTAGATGGTTTGCTAGAGTATTGCACCTGTGTGATGGTTCCTCCTCTTGGAGTGCTCAAAAATTCACATCTTGGCATAATGTCCTCACTTCCTTGCATGTGCCTTTTCCTAGACTTGCAACCATCTTCTTTGTTGGCATTTTATTCTATTTCTTGAAGGCTTTTTCTATCTCTATGACTTGCCCTCCTCTCAGATTTCCTTGGCCTCTACCAACCCGAGAGACTTTAAAGATGAATGTGTTAATCTCTACTTACTTTTCTTGGGCTCATACCATCCTCTCAATCATCCTTAAAGCTTCTCACCTCATCCCTTAGGGTTCTCAATATTTCCATCATGTCTGGCGAATGACTCCCTATCCCTTGGCCAATCGATATCTCTCCTTCATTACCTCTGAACCCATCACTTCTATGTTGTGATTGATCGGAAATGTATTCAACCATTTTGATCCTCATCACTATGACTTCTTTTGTTTAATGTTTCCTGTGATGTGTTGTCAATCACACACATTGTTAGACATTTCAAAATAATAGATAACACAAACTTAGGGTCATGATTTACCGTGGAGATTGTTGTGGCATTTTTTGGTTTTGGTAAGTTAGCATTAACTAGCTAAAAAAATGAAAATATATTTCAAAAAAATGTTAAGTTAGGATATGGACAAAAAGAATATTGAATCAAAAAATGTTAGGCATATTTTGATGAATAAGTCCATATCAAATAAAACGTTAGAATAGATGCCCTAAAAAAGGAAGGCAAAAATAAAATGTTAGATTAGAAATAAAAGAAAAAACAATAAATTCTGAAAGTGTTGCAAATCCAAATGCCACTACTCTTAGTCAAGTTTATTTTTGAAAATAAAAATTTGTGTGCATATTGTTTAAATTCCACACTAGTTCTTACAATCCAATTGTACAGTTTAATGATGATTGGATTCGATTTAAATTTTTGTCAATAGGTAGCAAATAAAATTGACTCAAAAATTTAACCTAAACCAATGCAAGTGATAAGGGATAGAAGTAGATTAATCATTAAAAGGAAAATGTTGAGTTGCTAGTCTAAATGCACTCAGGTGACTAAGATTGTGAAAAATGTTAGGAAAGTTAAGGGTAGGTAGGCAAATGAAATACCATTGGAGCATGAAACGATTTTTATCCTAAGTCAGAACATTGCATGCATGTGCATATAATGAATGGTTTAAATTAATCATTATTTAAAAAATATCGATGTTATGGTGTAATATATGTGCTTTATCCATTCATTCACCAATACCCCATGCATGTCACATTTTTCATAACTCTTGACCCCACCATCACTCTCCACCTCATGATATTAAACCTCATTCATGTTCTTCTTCATCCTACACATTCCCCTAATATCTGACAACCTACATCGCTCCTTGGCCCTCCCTTGTTGTCCAAACGTTATCGGCGGGGGGGTCTGAAGTCAGCAGTTTTGGAAACCACCCTCCGAAACTGCTTTTCCCCCTTCCTAGTTATTCGATACTTAAAATCCCGAAACATCTTACCACCCAAACTTACATCCCGAAACATCTTACTCCCGAACGTGGTTTTCATTCAACCATTTATTGTCACTCCTACATCATCGCCACGTCCTCTCCCATGTCACTTCCTCTGTCCAATTAGTTGTCGTCTCTTTTCCCATTATCCATTTAATTCACCACCCCTCACAGATTCATATTCCACTTATCAGCCTTGTTGGAGAATTAATGAGGATTTAATCATTGACTAACGGACCCGCTCCATTTTATTCATTATAAACCCTTAGTTTCATAAACCATTACACAGTGAATTCCCATAATTCACTTGATACTTGTAGCTTGAAGCCAAAACGGCAGATTCATCATTCAATCGAATTTTCAATTTTGTTTAGAGACAAGTCAACATTCAAGTCCACCTAATCCATTTTCACTTACACTTTATTCTATTATCACTGTGTTTCAGCCCAATTCTTCCAATTTCTGTCACTTTCAGCTTGCGAATTCAATTAATAGAATGCCTACTAAAGTAAAGGAAGTTGCAGAAACCCCAAATACTCTCATTCATCCACAAGTTGACTTCCATCATACTCCCCTGGTCGACAGAGACTGTAAAATCAATGAGTCTTTGTTTGAATTCGATTTTTTTGAAATCTATTGCTAGATGGAGGATCAATTAGTTGATCAAACAGATGAAATAGGACTTTGGGACTCCCACCTTCCTCATTACATCTTCCCTCAAATACACAGAGCACCTGAATTTGTCAAGAAAATTCCATGAATCCTATGACTCCATTCAAAGAGCTATCATCTCACCTACAGGAGAAATTGTGTGCTCCATCAATGCTCAGTTGATTGAACAAATGTTGCAGGCACCCACTATTGCGCCAACCCATCCTTTTTCTCATGAAATCCTAACAGAAGCCTATACAAAGGTAGATTTCACTAAAAGAGCTCAAACTCTAGAACTTTTCCTAGTTGTAGATAGCCCTCTACCTAAAAGAAACCCTCCCTATCATTCATCTATATTTGTAGATATAACCAAGAAAATTACCACCATTCTTTCTTATCTTCTTGGTTAAAATTCTGATCAATATGTAAATGAAACAATCATTGGTTTCTTATCTATCTTTTCTGCTAGTTCCAAACCCAATGTTCTTTATAACTTTAGCAAATTTCTAGCTGAGGCCATTCATGAGAAATTTGTCCAGTTCAATACTAAAGAGGTATTCAATTATGCTTCAGTACTTGTATATCTTTTTATATATTTTTGGGAGACAAGTTTCCATTCACCTTGTAGAAGCTAGATGAAGAAGGAAACCAGAAATTAGTGATCTTTTGGACTTCTATGGGAATGAATGAGAAGGAAAAATTTACATATAAACAGTTCATATAATTGTTTGTTCATCCAACCATTAATATTATGAGCAACACTCCAGTACCAAGAATAAGTGATGAAATTGTGAAAGTGTTACAGCTGGTTGATCAAGCCACAACATGAGATTGGTATCTTTACCAAAATTACACAGAGATCAGAGTCTATGGCTATGAGCTTCCACCCTACAAGCTTCCAAAGTACCTCCCTATCAAAATTATTTCATTAGAATATATTAGACAGAGGTTAAATGCACATGAAATACATTTTGTGGCTGCAAAGAAGAAATCACAATTCAAGCTAAAGGCTGAGGTTGGTCCATTCATCTGTAATACTAGAGCAGCAAGAGAAGAAGCAGATAGGTTATTAAAGAAAATGAAGTTTTGCCCCAACCTCACTTGGTCTTATGACCCAGTGGGATTGACTTCTAGGCTCAAAATTGAAAACAAATTCACTGCATACCATCACACTTCTAGGCCTGAAATAGAGCAGTTCAAAAATCAGTCGGAGTGGAAGGAGAACACCCTTCAAGAAGCTGAAGAATAGGCAGTCTCTACCTCGAATGTACAAACTCCACTTGCACAGGAAAAGACAGCTAAACGAGGGATGGCAAATAGTCATCCCCTACAACTGAAGCATCAAGTCAAGGTCTTAGAATTATACATAGAAAGAAGAGACCTAGGCTCTCTTCGAAGGTCAGTGCAACTATTGAGTTATAGAAAACAACATTTGAAGGACTTCGAGAAACATCTCTTTTCACACATTCTGGTGGATAGACTATTCATCCTCCAACTCATTCCACAACATCTCATGAACAGCAGGTGATTAATACTAGTGAAGGCAGTCAAAAGGATAAAGAAGATGACATTTTTCATGTCTTTAGTGAAATTAAGAAGAAGAATGAGGAGTTAAAGTTGAATACTTATACTCAATTCTGGAAACATTTTTCCAATTCTCAAGCCAGACTTCTTTCAGTCTTTGACTTTTAGAAAGGTAAAATGCAGATGAATTTCTTACAAGCTCAAATTCCACGGCCCAGGACAGCTGCACATTACCATAAGCAAACCTCCTTTGAATTTGATGTTAATGATGTACATCCAATTGACCAAATTGAGATGCACAAACAGACTGGCCAAATGATTGCTTCTACTTGAACTAACACTACCATCAGTCTGTCAAAAATGTAGGTTACCTTGGCTAATACACAGTCAGAGCTTAAGCTTGAGAAAGTTTCCTCATTGGCAAAAGACACCAAGATCAAAATTTTGGAAGATATGGTGCTAAAAATGGGATATGATCCCTCTGATATAAAGGTTGCAAAATAAATTGTCAAGAAGAAAAATACTGAGATTTCAGCATTAAGGAAACAGCGAAAATTGTCAGCTTCAGAGGACCCAATGACTAAAGAGATTTGAAGAAACTGAGACTCAAAAATCTTACATGATGAAGCTCATCATGGAACAAAATCTGCAAATAAAACAAATGGAGGAGCAAATGGAGAAACTTGTCCAAGAGAAAGACGAAACTGTAAAAAAGGCCAATATTCCCATAGATGTAGTTCCTCTTACAACAGTCTCTATAACTACAATTTTTTCCTTACGTACAACAGCGACCATAGGAACAGCAGCAGGAGCTGAACAGCTTGTTAAAGCTGTTCAGAATCTAACTATTCAAACAGAGGAAATGAATAAATTGCAGGATCAAATGTACACACTACAACACATGAAAACAGTTGTAGACAGTTCACATGCAGCTAAGTTGCAGAGGGAAAAAATTCAAATTGAGGTATTGCAGAAAGAAATCAAAGAATCTTACCTTGGAAATAAACGGGGTTTGTAAAGGAAATTTTATGGGAAGAGATTACTAAATCAATCAAAGATTTCTAGCCTTATATCAGG
This sequence comes from Pinus taeda, assembly GCA_000404065.3. Lineage (NCBI taxonomy): Eukaryota > Viridiplantae > Streptophyta > Pinopsida > Pinales > Pinaceae > Pinus > Pinus taeda. The sequence continues at coordinate 11,804 of APFE031641772.1, forward strand.
ATAATCTTACATCAAAAGGACTTGTTGGAGAAAGCTCAAGAAGCTATTTAAACCATCTCTAGGGAAGTTGAGGACATGCCAGAAGTTTCCACTAAAATAATCAAGTTTCTAAATTCTAAAGGCAACTATGAGCTTGAAGAATTAGGTGTTAATGATAGGACAACAACCATACTGGAAGTGAACAAGATTATTACGAAGAAAAATCTCATTATTCTATTGGAGGAAAAATGCAGTGGTTTTAATTTCATAGTTCAATGTTTTTTTAGTAGGTTGGAACCCTTGACCAACAAGGGTTTGCCCTCTATGCTAGTGATAAATGATAAATTAATGCCCATTGAAGACTATGTCCAAAAACTTGCAGAGGCCAACACCAATGTCGCTACAGTTTTAAACATAAGAGTTGCAGCAACACCAAGGGTTGTGCTAAATGCATTCAGAGATACTTTTTCAACTTAAGTGAAATCAGACATATATTTTTAGTGAAACCTACTTTTACTAAATATACATAAATGGATGAGGTTTATTGAAGGGTAGCTAAGTTATCTATCCCAGATAAGAAATGTTGGGAACAATTGACTTATTTACTTTACTAAAAGGAGGATCAAACAACATTTAGCATTTCTAGGGATAGTCGTCAACAGAGCAACAGTGTTCAGCATTTCCAGGAACAGTTAAACACCAAAATAGTGACAGATTGACTATCAGTTCATATTCTTGATTTTGTATTAATCTATTTTTGTAAATTTGTTTAAGATATTTTCTTAGCTCTAATATTGTATAAATAAATCCCTTTAACGACTTATTAAGGGTTGCACCCTTGAAGAAACATTTGTAAGCACTAAATGTACTTAGCTTTTGCTGAATCATTAATACCAAAGCAAAGGATTCTGAATTTTGATTCATACAGTTTTGTATTCCTTGTAAGTTTTGCAGTTTTCATTCACTGCGTTTTCTTCATATTCTTAAGTTTTACAAAGATAACCAGATAGGCGCAGTTGAGTCTCAATTCACTCTTATCAGCTTTCTGAAGTGATCATCTTCAAAGAGAATGAATTATAAAAACTGTTTGTTTAAGTAATTCCCTCTAAATCGTAAAATCATCAATATCTTTGTAATCTTGGGCATATTTTGTCAAACTTTATGAACATTGTTTGAAGGTTTTCTTACTTATGGTTATTTAATTTTCTATTTGAAAACTGTAATAATCATATCATCTTTTTGTTCCTACTCATCACTAGATAAGCTAAATCACTCTGTGGATTTTAAGAGCAGCCCTTTGTTTAATATTAGTATTATTCAAGAAGGTTAGTCATCACTATTTTAAATTTGTTTCATACATTGGTCCTCCAAAAATTAAAACAAAACTCCACAAAACAAATATCTTAGATTCCCTGGCATGATAGCTAACCATTACCATCTCACAGATACAACAAAGACTTCTACTATGACAAAACAATCATGTTAGTGTGCCAACACATTTATAAATTTTATGCATCAATCATTCAATTTCTTCATTGTGATAATCAAAACAACAACATATCTATGACCTATGACCACCAAAATAAATGACGTGACCATGGTCTTATTCTCAGACAACTTACATTAATGCCAGTTTACTCGCAAAGCAGGGATTAGTAGATTAATTTGACTTTTAACATTAGATACTTACTTAATCAAATCCTTTTTTCCTTCTTTTTTAATCACTTGCACATGACAAATCCCATCTAGCCCAGATTTGAACATGGATTGCTCTAATACCACTATGTAAGGTACCCACCTAGAGTAAGGGGTTCATCACCGATGGATCCAACTCCCATTGCATGGTCATGGAAACGGGACTGTGAAGTTTGAACCCTTACTCCATGAGTGAACTTCTTCTTTCTCCCTTCTCGAGCTTTTCTCTTTCCCTTTTTTTTTCACATGTAAGAATGGAAGTCTCCTAACTCCTTTTGCTACGTGACAGCCGGTCATAGACTCGCCCAATGGTCGATTCAGTGGAAGATTTGGGGCATGTACGTTTCTCCACTCGCAAACCCTACCTACGTCCTAACCCTCTGACCTTCGACTAAGTCAGGATTGGCCCATCCTCTAAGCACAGGGACAAGACTGCCCATGTCCAAACCTCTGACTAAGTCGGGGTCAGCCCATTCTCTAAGCACAAGGCTTACCTCGTTTTGACAACCTGACCTCTGACTAGTCAGGGGCGGCATCGCTCTTCTCTTGTGATCACCATGGTGTAGGCTCACCATGGTGTAAGTTCTTCTTCTTGCAATATCTTATACAAGAATCTTTGGAATTTCTCTGAAGACCATTATGCAGGTCTCTTTGAACCTGCCTTCTCGACTGCGGCATTGTCCCAAGGCCTGGTAGACCTCCACATCTTCTTCAGGTTTCTGCCACTCTACCATGGTTAATCTAAATCTTTTAATGGAATTACCCCTCTCGAGCTTATGTGATATCTATTTAAGGGTTCTCTAGTCTGTATGTGTTCCTTACCTTCGAGTAGGGAACTCCTCGCATGGGCATAGGCGCTCCTGCGTCTGTTATCTACCACAAGCCTGAAGCAATATCGAGAGAGGTTTCCACCTCACCCACCACACACCAACAATTCTAGAACCCATGCTAACTCTACAAATTTCTCCTTGTCGTTATTCCACAACTTTTGGTGCCTCACCAGCAATGCAAAGGTGACACTTATAGATATCTAGCCTACTTGAAATGTGAGACCGTGGGACATTTAGGTAAAGTGGCATGACAATTAAGGAAGTTTCAAGGCTCGACTGGCCCCTGGAAAGCTCTCCTTGACACTCATACATTGCTTTCCTAGCAGCACAACAACTTGTAACCGAATACTTAACTTGCAAATAAATACTAATTCTATAATATATTTGGCCTACAAATAGATAACAATGCAAAATATGCCCAAGAAATAACATTATAGATTATATAACTTCATATCTTTATTAATACAAAAACCCTTGGGGTATGCTAACGCCATACAACTACACATTAAGGAAGGAGATCACTCCACAAGCTAATGTTTGTCAATACAAAACAATACTCAACATCCTTGAATGGAGAGTCTCTAGCCTCTATATAGGCTTCATACATACAATACCATGGATAATTACCATGGATCCCTAATTACCATACATCCAATACAATGGGCTTATCACTTTATTCCCTAACTACTTGTGGCCCTATGCATAATGTATTTTAACCACTTCATTTGTTAATTATGGCTCATTTATTTATCATCCTTACATTACATTATTCCCTTAGGTACCTTGCTCTATACCCAATATTATCCCCCCTAGGTATACTACATTCCACCCCCCTTAAATATTTTTCATCCCTAAAACATGAGAACAACACAAATAATAAGATCTACTCAAAAGAGTACTCCACTAGTACTATGCACGTGCATCTAACCATCCCAGAGAAAAATGAACACTCGATCTAGCTAGTGCCTTGCTCACTTGAGATGGAAGTTAGTTCTAGTGGTTCCTTTGTGTTGATGTGCAATGGGTGGATCATCGTACCTCTCTATCTATCATCTAGGAATTATTGTGCCTATTTCTAATTCATTTCCACCTTGTTGGTTGTTGTCTTGCTAGGTGAAGTGGAAGGTGATATGTTGAAACTTTAGCTTATGGAATATATTTTGTTAATTTCTCTACTATTGGCGCCTGAGTGGTGTCTGGTGCTTTTTCTGGTACCTAGTTTGATGTATGTGTTTGGTTGTCGACCATCAAAGGCTCATCATCTAATGTGTCAATGTCATTAGAGCTTTGTGCTTCTGCCTCCACAATCTTTTCCTAGTTCTTAATGGAAATATCCTGCAATGTAATTTTCTTCTTTTTATACTAGAGCTTCATGAATTTCTTTTGCACATTAATATCGACAGTACCTAAAGACTCCATCCAAGGGTATCCCAAAACAACATCCGCATTATCTATATTTGAAATATAAAAATCAAAATGCAACACATACTTATCCATAAAAATCTTCAAATCTTTGTAAATTTGAACATCCTCATTATCAACTTGTGTTTTTGCGATATGTTTTCTTGGAACTTGTACTTTTTTTGCCACATTGGCATTAATAAAGTTATGCTTGCAACTAGGATTGATAAACACAATGATCTTCTCCATCTGAATACATCCATGAACCTCTAATAAAGAGATACCATTATAAATTAACCCTTTATGTTTCATATTTTCCTTCTTTCCAGTATGAGACCATTTCTCCAAAAAGAGTTTTTCAATTTATTTACGAGGACACATCTTTAAAAACTCACTGTCAAGTGACTTCCACCATATAGAGGCCTCATCTTCCAAATAATACCCTATGTAGACTCTCCAAACCAGTGGTCTTTGAGACTTGTGAGTTTGTATAAATTCTTCAATAGTGGGACAATCATCACGTCCAATGAAAATCACCTCAATAGAAGAGATGAAGTAGAATGAGGGTTTTGAAAAAGAATTACCTACTTTATGCAGAAAATTTAAAAGGGCCACAACTTGGTCAATATGCCTCATAATCCTTATTATAGTCTATTTGAAAATGGAATGGATATTCTGCATCTTCCATTGTGATAGAAATCTCGATCTGAGCACTCTGGAAACTCATATTTCTGTTGCAATTGTCCCATCGTCACAATATTTTTTGAAAGAAGAGTTGATTTTAAATCAGTGATATTTCCCTCATCCAGACTTCGATTCAACTAATTCTTTTTCTTTTAATTAGGTGATTTTTCAAGAGGAGATTAGATCGACAATTAGTTTTCTTAAATTTTGCACAAAAACTGCAAAAGAATACAGGAGAGTCATCATCCACGAATTGTTGTCAAAAAAATGTCTACAACATAGTCGATTTTAAATTAACGATATCTCCCTCATCCAGACTCCGATTCTACCATTTTTTTTTCTAAATCTAGTATTTTTTCGCTAGGTATCCAGATATGTTATTTGTTTTTTCAATTTTTTTACAAAAAAAAATCAGATATGATCTGCAAACTCACTGCCACAAAAATTTCCACAAAAAAACTAAATAAATTAAAATATTCTCCCTCTCCGCAAGAATGTGCTTTGAGACCACTTGTAATATATACAGCCTACAAATATATAAAAATGCAAAATATGCCCAAGAAATAACACTATATATTATAGAACTTTAGATCTTTATTAATTTCAAAACCCTTAAGGTAGAGTAACACCATTCAACTACTCCTTAAGGAGAACACTCCACAAGCTAATGTATGTCAATACAAAACAATACTCGACATCCCTCAAGGGAGATTCTCTAACCTATATATAGGCTTCATACATACAATACTATGGGTAATTACCATGGGTCTCTGATTACCATATATCAAATGCAATGGTCTTATCACTTTATTCCCTAATTATGTGGGTTAAACACTTTATTTATTAATTATGGCCAATTTATTTATCATTCTCACATTACATTATTCCCTTGGGTACCTCCCTCTGTACCCCATATTACCTCCCCAGGTATACTACAGACTCTACCCCCCAGAGTGTCTTCAATGTAAACTATACATAATGAAAGGGTCTCATAACCCATTATTTTCAAAGATCAATTCAAGTTATCAAGTCAATAACTTATCATGCAATTCTTTTAATTTATTCATGAATTATTCTTAACATAGTTAATAATTTCATTCAGATTCAAATTTATCTCATCTCTCTAACTTAGGTATTGTTATGATGTGTTTTTATTAAACTTCCTTTGAACCAAGCTCTGTGGTCGCCATCAATAAGTGATTAAACACATTTACTTTCAAATTCAACACCCACACACACACACACACACACACATATATATATATATACATACATCAGCACTAACATCACAAATTCAATCCTTCATTTCCAACACCATTATCTACAACAGAACAACATGATTTATCCAAGAAATAAGCAAGCTTACACAAGTACTTATCTTTGAGTTTTTGTAGGGAAATTGAGTCAGAGACTAGGACTCTCCAGCCAACCATAGATAGCTACAACCACTTTCAGTCGCATTTGTCATCCCCAAGCCAGATTCTAGAGTCTAAGGGGGGGAATGCTTACTTCTAGGACTACATGAAAACTGCCAAATAAACCAGGAACTCTAGAGGACCTCTTCCTTGGTTCCACCAGTTGATGGATTCTTTCTTTACTAGCATAGGGAGTCAAGAAGTGCCCCACCTCACCCCCAAGTGCACAAACAGTGACTCACCCCCTTCTAGGGAGTCTAGAATCCATTGTTCCAATAAGGAAATGTCCAAAAGTCTTTAATTGAGTCTTATTCTAATTTTAATTTAGGATGATCTCTTCCCAAGTTGTTATAGGGCTCCATAGTAGCTATCTCAACCCACAGCCTCCAGGGGACCCAAGTTTTTACCGAGCTCTAGAGATTTCATCCCAACCCACATCCTCTCGGGACTCAAGCTATTACAAGGCTCTAGAGACCTATGTCTCAACACACAACTTCCAGGGACCCAAGTTGTTATAGGGCTCCATGGATCCCATCTCAACCCACAACCTTCAAGGACACTAAGTTGTTATAGGGCTCCAGAGGCTAGCACTCAACACACAGCCTCCAGGGACATAGAACCAATCCCCTTCTCTTCTCTTCAGCATTGCCTACTGAAAACTTCTGTCAGAGGCTGACTCTCATTCCCTTCTCTATTTTCCTCCCAAAAACAAGGTCTATGCTCCCTTATTACCAGGAGTGAAAAGGGTTTTCCTCCTTTTTTCAAATCCCCCTTCCAATACCTTTCCTTTCTATTTTAGCTCTCTTTCTTTTTTCTTTTTTTCTTCACCCTGTCAGCCTCTTTACTGTTGTGTCCTTGTTGTTTTTTCATCCCTCATAAATTTTTTTCTCTTTGTTGCTTGTCTTTTTCCAAGCAAGCATGGGCATGGGTATTTTTCCTCAGCCCATTTAATTTTAGGAGCTAATCCCCTTACTTCATGCACCAACCAGCCTTTGATGGTTGTCCCGGAGTTTAGGTTTCTTATTTGCACAATAAACTATAACATCCCAAGTCGCAATTCTCCATCCCCAGCTCTGGAATCTGTGTCCCTTTACTCAGTCCCCTTTTTTCTTTTTTTCTTTTTTTTCAAACATTTAAAAATATTTACATCATTTTACAATGTGGCTCACACGAGAACCTTGGGTGGGGATATCGCAAGATGCATGTGACTTGAACATGTAATGTCAGTCTAGTATGGTTCATGTTTCAAGTATGAATTTTGTAGTCATATATATAATTTTCAGTGAACAATTAGTGCATGGTTTGTCAATTTGTTGTAATGTCATCTTACATCAATCTTTGTTTGGCCAAGAAAGAAAGTACATCAATGCTATGAGAACATCAAACACAAACAATATTACCGAAAGAATATAACACAACCCAACATTCTCCCACTTGTTGTTTTCTTTCCATAAGGGTCCACAAGAGAGTTGAGTCATTTATCCAGCCCTGAAATGCCCATTGTTTCTCTACACCAAGAGAACTTCTCAGAGCTCACAAATTTTATCAATGCATCTGCAATATTCTTCAAAGTGTCCACCTTTACTAGCAACACCTTTTTTTCTTCTATCATATCCCTCACAAAGTGATACTGAACATCAATGTGCTTTGTCTTTGAATGGTAAGTAGGGTTCTTTGCCAATATCTGCAACCAAACTGCTTCCTTGCTTGCATGAGTGGTTTCCATGTATTCTGCCTCTGTAGTGCCACTACAGATTGTTTCTTACTCATCCAACTGAATGCACCTCCAATATGTTAAACACATCCTCACTTGTAGATCTTCTCTGATCCAGATCTCCAGCCCATTTTGCATCAACAAAGCCACGAATATCCAACACTCTGTCCAATCCTGGTCTTCCTCGGTAGCACAAACCATAATCACTAGTGCCACGCAAATACATGAAAACCCACTTCACTGTTGTCCAGTGCTCCTTCCTTGGTTTTGACATAAACCTGCTCAATACTCTCACTGCATGTGCAATGTCTAGTCTAGTACAAACCATTACATACATCAGGATACCGACTTCACTTACATATGGAACACGGGACATGTTCTCTTCCTCTTCTTGTGTCTTGGGACACTGTTCGGCAAATAACTTTACACTTACGGGAATAGAACCTTCACTGGTTTACTATCCTGCATATTAAACCTCTGCAGTATTGTCTCTACATACTTCCTCTGGTTTAACCAGAGCTTCCTCTTTGCTCGATCTCTCTTAATTTCCATGCCCATAATATAGTTTGTAGCACCAAGATCTTTCATGTCAAATTTGGAGTACAATTGGGTTCCTGGATAATTTCTTTGTCATTTCCAACCAGCAACATATCATACACATATAAGATCAGATAAATAACACAGTCACCAATTAATTTAAAATATACACAATGATATGCTTTTATTCTGGTGAAGCCAAGTGCCCATGTAAATGTATCAAATTTCTCATACCACATCCTTGGTGGCTATTTTAACACATACAAAGACTTCTTTAACTTACATACCAGTTATTTCTTACCCTTCACCGCAAAACCTTCAGGTTTCTTCATGTAGATCTCCTCTTCCAAATCCCTGTGAAGAAATATTGTCTTCACATCCATCTGTTCTACCTCAAAATCAAAAGCAACATCAATGGATAACAATAATCTAATAGAAGCTACCTTGGCAACAGGAGAAAAAATATCACCAAAATCAATTCCCAACACATGGGAATAACCTTTTGCTACCAGTCAAGCTTTGTATTTCTTTGCCTTTCCTTCTGCATTTGTCTTCTTATTGAACACCCATTTGCTGCCAATCGGTTTCCTTCCATACGGAAACTCCACTAGATCCGAAGCCTCATTTTTGTGCAAAGATGCCATTTCATCAACCATGGCCTCTTTCCAGAGTTTTCCATCCTTTGAATCTACTGCTTCCTTCACAGTTCTAAGATCATCATCAGTAATAGATAAAGCAAAATTTGAACAGAAATCAGATGGAATATACCTTTTTGGATTCCTTCTTTCTCGAACTGATCTTCTCACACCCGGAGTTTGTGGCACTTCATCTTCTAATTCCTCTTCTATTGTAGAGTTTGATTCTTCCTTCTTAAGATCAAACTCTATCTTCTCAGGTTCCTTTGGTTGGAATTCATGTTTAATAACATCTTTCACCTGTCTGAACACCACATCTCCGTTGTACACAACCTTCCTTGTTATTATGTTCGAAAGCTTATAACCCTTTAAACCATCCTTATACCCAATAAAGATGCACTTTTGAAATTTACTATCCAACTTGGTTCTTTTCTCCTTTGGAACATGTACATATTCATCACATCCAAATACCCTCAGATGTGAAAGAGAAGGTTTCTTACCAATCAATACCTCTTGTGGAGTCTTATCCTCCAACGCTGAAGAAGGTGATCTGTTGACCAGGTAACATGTTGTCTCCACCGCCTCTGCCCAAAATTCGTATCCTAAATTAGCACCACTGAGCATGCTTCTTTCCCTTTCCATCAACGTCTTATTCATTCTTTCTGCAACTCCATTTTTCTCAGGTGTTTATGGAGTAGTCTTCTATCATGTTATACCACACTTCTTACAGAATTCTTCAAATTCCTTGCTGCAAAACTCTCCACTGTTATCTGACCTCGGCACCTTTATTTTTTTCTCTATCTAGTTTTCCGCCAAAGCCTTAAATTCTTTAAAGTTTTCAAAGACTTCAGATTTATTCTTAAGGAAATATATCTATGTATTCCTTGAGAAGTCATATATAAATGATACATAGTACACGGACTTACCCAGTGATGGAACCTTCACAGGTCCAAACACATCACTGTGCATAAGCTCTAATATCTGTTTCGCCCTCTCACCACCAGAGGAGCAACTCACTCAATTATGCTTCCCATATACACAATTTTCACAAAAATCAAAATCCAGAGATCTATTACTCATACCTTCTACCATATCTTTACCATGAAGTATTCGAAGGCCCTTATCTCCACTATGTCCAAGACTTTTGTTGGGTGTGAGGCAACCCCTGACTATATATGAGGGAATTGTATTGCGCCTATGTAGATCGGTATTCTGAGTGAGGAAGAGAGAGGAGATTGAGAGAGAAGAGGGAGTTACAGCAGATATGTTGTAGGTTGTATCTCTTTAGTTTGCTGGATAATATAATAAAAGAAGGACTGGTTGTTTCTCTATGGACGTAGTCCAAACTAGGTGAACCACGTATATCTGTGTCTCTCTTGTTTTATGCATTTTATTTGTTTATATTTCTGCAATATTTTATGTGTTCCATTGCTCTGTAATATATAATTTCCTAACAACTTTGATATGACAACATGGTCTTCTCTCCAAAGACCACTAGATTTTCTGCTCCATTTTCAGGAACCACAAGACTGTTGCACCCATCAACAACAATGCTACCTTGTAGCTTGTAAAGAGTTCCAATCTGAACTCCCTGCATCAATACCAGTGCTCCCTGACCATCTTCCAGGTATCCTTCTCTAACACTGTTTTTACACCTGCCTCATCCATCTTACTTACAGAAATCAAATTTCTGGCCAATGCAGGAATATGCAGAACACCTGGAAGTGTTCTAATCCTTCCACCTTGTAACTTCAACTTTACTTTTCTGCGACGAACGATTCTAGCCTTCCTATCATCCCCTAAGAAGACATCACCACCATCGTATTTCTCATACTCACAGAACCACTCTCTATGGGGAGTGAAGTGAAATGATACACCTGAGTCAATCAACCATGCCTCATGATCTACATGTGTACTTGAAGAAGCCAAGTACACATCCCCAACAGATCCTCCATCTTCAGTTTCCACAACTCAAAACTCTGGCCATTAAATTTCTCGATCTTTATCTTCCCACTGTGTGGAGTGTCAAAGAAGGTACGTTTTGATGGTTATTTCAGTATCTTTTCATTAGGACTTATAAGCCTTTTTGCATTAGGAACTTAGAAAATAATAAAGAATTATAACGAAACATGTGAGATTAATAGAGAACGCTGATAATTGTCATTTCCATGTACAGGAGGGAGGAAAAACGGAAAGGGTCATCCTAAAGGAAAAGACAAAGATGAAGTAATTGTTTCCCCTTCGATGGGAGACTGCATGCAAACCAGATCAAAACGAACCAACCCAGGAAAGGAAGCGGAGATAACAGCTCGGCGCAGAAAAGAGAAGAAGTAACTCAGGATTAACGATTCTGCGAATCCCTCAGGATCTTTGATCCTGGGGGATCGTTGTTTTATCTATTTCTGCATCTAGATATCTCCGTCATCATCCTTATATAAGGGATGGAATTGTCAGCCAAAGGGGGGATGCCTTTATGTAATTTCTTTTAAGAAGATCAAGACTATGATCGTTATGTTCTATTAAGACTTGCGTTACTGTAATTTTACTTCATGCATTAATATAGACTTGGTTACTCTTTTATATTTGAGTCTGGATCAACCCTAAGTGGTGTACCCTAGGAGGCTAAGGGCCTGGCCCTAGAGGACACTTCCTCTTGTACCATTACGCGTGGTTTCTGTGTGGTTTGCTTATCGACGTGATCTGGTAATCTGTCGTGTTTTATAAAGTTTATGTTACATGCTTTGTTGTGTCTAACCCATTTAATATTCCTACAAACAGAAGTGTTGTATTGAGGCTGTATCATGTTACCACTCCTTTAAGTGTTGGTATAATACAGTTAATCTCTACAGAACACCATTGTTCCATTACAGAGTTTTATGCGATTGTGCCTTAGCATTACAACATGTGTCTTGGAAGTTCTGATTTTATATGATTATTGAATCCTTGAATATTATTGTTTTTGTCTTTAGATGCAATCGTATGCTTTTACTTAGAGTGATAACGGAGTCAGATCAAGCACGTTGTGTTTATATGGTTTTCAGTGTTGTTCCATCTTGGATCCGTAGGCAATGTTGTTCCATAGTGTGTGTACATCTTTAAGAACGGAGGATTGATGTTTGGATTGGTGTGATTGAATAGATTCATAGTTTGTTGAACTTAGTTACTGCTCATTTCTTTAAGTGTTGTTTCATTTTTGAATTGTTGTTCCATTTCTGAATTGTTGTTTCATTTTTGAATTGTTGTTTCATTTCTAAATTGTTGTTCCATTTCAAGATTGTTGATTTGTTGTTTTCTTTACCTTTCATTTCATTTATTATTTGTTAAGGACGATCTCAGGCTGTAGTGAGCATCGGCATCTGCTACCTGGATCCTAAACCCCTAATCTGTTCTCATCAGTTTCTAAAGGGATGGGTTATTGCTACCGAACCCTTGACTGATGCATTGCTTCATATCCAAATGTGTGATTTAGCCTTTTGAAGTATTTAAGTTGTAGGCATGCATTAATTTACTTTTGTATTTTTAAAACAGCTGTACTACGAGCATTACTTTGAAAAATGCTAAGCCTCAGACTGAGACACTCTTTGAAATAGAAAAATGTTCCGGGATTGACATATTAATGTGAAGTAACTAGAGGTGAAAGAGACCATTTTTATAGCTCTACATTTTGGTGCAGTTGTCGGGGAAAGAGTGTAGCCATTTGTTCTTTTTTCAGAGTAGTGTACGAACCTGCTAGGGAAGAATTGGGTTTTGAAAACGGAAGGTAAGAACCTACGTATGGAGCATGTAAAAGCCCTGCTCCTTTGCCCGCTTTCCTGCAGATTTGCTACTATCTGCTTAAGAAGGATTTAGTAGTTAAATTGAGTGCATGACTAAGCAGAAAAAGCCAGAGAAAAATTCCAAACCCTTACGAAAGCCAGAAAAAGTTGAGGGGTCAGTGAACCTTGGTCAATCAACCTTCATAGATGAAATCTATAAGAAAGTTGAATCTCAACCCTCAGTAGGACCCAGGAAAGTTATTTCCAAACAGCCTACTAGCTCCCTTCAGGCCACAGGTTCACCATCTGTAGCCTTTGCTGAGGTGCATAGTCAAACTGACGAACAGGACTTTCAAGAAATTGAAAATTCTATTCCAAAACTATTGCAGGAAGGGAATTTCAGTAATCTTTGTGAAGGAGAAGGAGAAACAGGGGAAACTGAGGAACCGAGATCTCCTCTCAGGATAACTCATCCATTGAGTAGCCCAGACAAAGGGAGTGCGGCAAAAATTACTATTGAAGGGACCCAATCCCCTCAGACAAAAATCCCAGATAGAGGAAGTGCTATTAAAGTTGTTCCTGTCAAAACCATTCCCTCTCAACCTAGGAACACCCTCCTAGATATTCCATAAGGTTATTGCCATATATTTGACCCAATGGCTCAAAATCCGCCAAACACCCAAACCTCTACATTATAATACCCCATAGTGGATTCTGCAGAAAATGCCCCCATGAAAGCAATCCCCCTTCAACATATCCCTACATTTCACGGGCTTACATCAAAAGACCCAGATGCATTTTTGTTTGAATTTGATGTATTGTGCGGGGGATATGATTACACCACTGACCCCAAGAAACTAAAATTGTTTCCCTCTACCCTGAAAGGGGTTGCTTTAAGATGGTTTATGGGATTAAGTGGTGGGGTTATAAATAACTGGGAACAAATGAAAGAATCTTTTCTAAAAAAATATCAAGACTATTTCAGGTCTAGGGAACTAAAAGATGAAATATTCCAAATGATAGCTAGACCAAACGAAACATTAGAAGAGTATGTGGAACGTTTCCAGTATAATCTACAAAGATCTCCCTATGCATCATTTCCTTTGCCCAATAACGTGTTGAAAACAACATTAATAAGGGGCATGAAAGAACAATGGATCGAAACATTAAACATTATGGGGAAAGGGGATATTTATCAGGAAAGTTTTGCTGACATAATTGATTTATGCATCAGGAGTTCAAGAGGCAGTACATGAACCAAACCAGCGAAACATGATCGGTTTGTAAGAGAAAATAAAATCCCATCAGAATGAGTAACGCGTGTGGAAATTGGAAATTTATTTGAAAATATTAAAACTAATATACTAGGAACACTGACTACACAAGTGGACGTTTTGCAGGCCAAGCAAAAGCAAATGGAGGCAGAACAGAATTTGGAAATCTTCTGCCCCAGATGCAGGAAGAAGCATAACCATAAGGAGTGTCCACTAGATACAGTCCAAACATGTGCCATTTGTATAATGGATCACTCTACAGAAAGTTGTCCCTCACTACCTGGACTGAAAGCAGTATATGAGGCAGAAGAAGAGCCAGAAGCGGTGTATTTGCTCAACCAGCGTCGTCAGTGGTAGCCGCGACAAGCTAGTATGTTTCCAAACCAGCTTCTTCTTTTCAGTATCCGCAGTATAATGCTCAACGGTATAATACATGGTGAAGTCAATTTCAGCCTCCATTTCCAAACTGGTCACCACATTCATATCCTTCTGCGAACCCGTGGCTGAATCAGACGAGCCAATTTTGGTTGGTCGAATCCTCCTTATCCCCCACCATATTGGCAAAACAACCCATACCCACCACAATGGACTCCCCCTACTTCACAAAGCTCAGCCTGGCAGACTAATTAGCAGAGACCAACACCGGTAGGAAATATCCCTCTCCCTCAACCTACGCTGCCAACTTTACAACAAAATCCCCATTCTAATCTGAGACCGCAACTCCCAGCCCAACCCAACCCCAATCTAAATAACATACCGGTCTAATCTCTCCAAATCCTAGAAACACTAGAAGAAGGACCCGATCTTAGGGAGTGTAATGATCTTCAGCTAAGATCTAGGCGTACTATTCAAACTGAGGGAAATAAAATAGTTCAGATTGAAGATCAGTTACCTAGAGAACATCTGTCACAAGAGGAGGATGTGAATAGACATCAAACTCATAATAAAGCAACCACATCCTCTCCCCCGTTCCCAGAACGATTAGTCATACCTCGACCTATACAACACCCTGATCTTAACATTCTGGGAGAATTGCAAAATTTGTACATAAAAATTCCATTCCTCCAAGCCATTCAAGACATCCTGATACACGCAAAAACTATTAAAGAATTGTGCATAAAAAGACCAAGGAGGAATATAATAAATAGTTCAAGAGTTCAAGTAGTCGGCACTTTATCTGACCTATTATCAGGAAAGGAAACACTCATTAAATATGAATACCCAGGAAACCCAATAGTAACTGTCCAAATTTATGGTCAAACCCTGCCCAATGCCTTAGTTGATCTTGGAGCTGCAATCAATATATTAACAACCGCTACTTTCCAAAATCTAGGCATTACATCTGTAGAACCCACCTCCACCTTGTTAGAATTGGCTGACCGATCTATGGTTAGGCCGGAAGGCATACTACATGATGTCATGGTCTCAGTTGACTCCTGAGAATATCCAACCGATTTTCTGATAATAAATCCTAAAACCCGACTTGATGGACATCCATTGATCTTAGGAAGACCTTGGCTCGCTATTGTTGATGCCTATATCGGCTGTCTGCAAGGGAACATGATCATAAACAAGGGGGCGGATATCAAGAATTTAGTACTATATCCCCCAGCACAGCCAAGCATCACAATAGTTAAAACTAATAGGCACCCTGTATCATATCTTACTGATAACATTAGATCCCCATTAACTATACAAGAAGAACTTGAGTTCAAAGACAAAACAGAAGATGATGCCATCAGTAATTTCATTAGTCAAACTGAACTCGCATCTCGTACCCAGTGTCATATGATAAAAGCAGCATTTGATAATGAATTAGAAGAGGAACCTCTGAAAGATACACATGATCACACAATCCATGTCACTTCTATTGCACATAGTAAAATTGTGGAAATTGAACCTAGAAAAACCTTAAACATTAACGCCAACCTCACATCTGAACAAGAAACAAATCTCATCCATATGTTAAGGAAATATAAAGAAGCATTTGCATGGGATTACCTTAATATGAAAGGAATTGACCCCCAATTATGTACACACCACATTTACATAGAAAATGATGCAAGACCTATTAGGCAGCCTCAGAGAAGACTAAATCCTCATCTAAAAGAAGTAGTAAAATCCGAGCTTCAAAAACTTTTAGATGTTAACTTTATCTACCCTATCTCTGATAGTAAATGGGTCTCCCCACTTGTGGTGGTACCAAAAAAGAATGGGAAGTGGAGAATCTGCGTGGACTACAGGGAGCTAAATAAAGCAACACAAAAAGATCACTTTCCTCTCCCATTCATCGACCAAGTATTAGACACTTTGGCAGGGAAGAAATTATTTTCTTTCCTTGATGGCTTCAGTGGGTATAACCAAATACAGATTGCCCATGAAGATCAGGACAAAACTACTTTTACTTGTCCTTGGGGAACATTCGCATACCAAGTTTTAACTTTTGGCTTATGCAATGCCCCTACCACATTTCAAAGGGCTACCCTTAGCATTTTTGCAGACCTAATAAATGAAGGACTGGAAGTATATATGGACGACTTTACTCCATACGGAGATGAGTTTGATCTAGCACTAGATACGCTAGAAAAAGTCCTACAATGTTGCATTGCTACCAGGATTTGTTTAAGCCATGAAAAATGTTATATGATGATGACAGAAGGACTTATTTTAGGACACTATATTTCAGCAGCTGGCATTCAGGTAGATCTAGCCAAAATCCAAATACTTTTGCTTATTCCTACTCCTACTACTCAAACAGAGGCACGTAGCTTTCTTGGATTCTCTGGTTACTACAAAAGGTTTATAGAACATTATTCATGTATTTTTGCACCCTTGTATGCACTAACTGGTAACGTTGATTTTCTTTGGACAGAGAAACATGAACGTGCTTTCAAGGATCTGAAGAAGCTCGTATCTACAGCCCCAGTCCTTCGAGGACCAAATTGGGATTTTCCATTCCAGATATCATCTGATGCCTCAGACACAGCCATTGGAGCAGTCCTTGGACAGGAGGAGGATAGAAAACCATATGCAATTTATTACATTAGCAAAAATCTATCCCCTACTGAATTAAACTATACTGTCATTGAAAAATAATTTCTAGCCGTTATACATGCTGTAAATAAATTCAAACATTATATTACTGGATATCATGTTATCTTGTACACAGATCATTCTACTATAAAATATTTAGCAAACAAACCTATCACAAATGGCAGAATAACTAGATGGTTGATTTTATTGCAGGAATTTGATATTACAATCAAGGACCGACCTGGGAGAGAAAACCACGTAGCTGATTTCCTCTCAAGAATGCCAAATCCAGTTGATGCAGCAGCAGTTGAACATAAATTTCCAAATGAACATCTCTTTCTTGTTGTTGTTCAAACACCCTGGTATGTTGACGTTGCCAATTTCCTAGCAGTAGGTAAGTTACCAAAGCATCTAACCCCTAATGAGCGAAAACAGATTGTTTAGCGAAGTACTAAATTTTCTTGGATTGGGGGTTATTTGTTTCATACAGGGGCAGGCATGCATATCAGGAGATGCGCTCGAGATGATGAAATTTTTGACATATTGAAATCCTGCCATGACCAACCATGTGGTGGACATTTCGCTGATCGCAGGATTGCACATAAATTATTACAAACAGGGTATTATTGGCCCACAATTTTCAAAGAAGCAAAGAAATTTGTCCAAGCATGTGACAGTTCCCAGAGAGCGAGATGCCCTAGTCAGTCGAATGAGATGCCTTTGAAACCACAGCTAGTCATCGAACCATTTGAGCGATGGGCTCTTTATTTCGTGGGACCAATCAACCCACCATCAAACCAGAAAACATACATTTTGGTGGCAACAAAATACGTCACCAAGTGGGTTGAAGCAGAGGCATTTCCAAGAGCTATAAAAGAATCTGTTATACAATTCTTGTTCCATCTATTTGTACGGTATGGCCTCCCAAGAGAGATAATTACAGATGGTGGACCACAGTTTTATGGGAAAAGAATAGCTGCAACACTCAACAACTATCATGTCTAGCATAAGATTACTACTCCATATCACCCACAGGAAAATGGGCAAGTAGAAAGCAGCAATAAAATAATAGAAACAATTTTAACAAAAATTGTTGCATCACATAGACGTGATTGGGCTTCCAGACTACCTGAAGCACTGTGGGCTTACAGAACAACATGGAGAAGCACCATTGGTTACTCACCTTATCAGCTAATGTTTGTAAAACAACCTATTTTTCCTATAGAATTTGAAATCCAGACATTACGAACAGCACAAGAAATTGGTTTAGACCTAATCGAGGCACAGACTAATCGACTACAACAGATCAATGAGCTGGATGAAATTAGGCTCTATGCACTTCAACACACTGCCCTGATACAGTAGCAGAGAGCTAAGTGGCATGATGCTCTCATTAAAAATAAAGTCTTCCATGAAGGAGATTGGGCTCTTTTATATGACTCCAGGTTTCAGGACTTCCCCGGGAAACTCCAAACTCATTGGCTGGGACCATATGAAATCCAGAAAGTACATGACAATGGTATCCTTACCCTGATTACTATTGATGGTTCTAGATACACATTTAGGGCAAATGGCCATCGAGTCCGTCTCTATCGCAAACCACTTACTCGGGAGTCCTTCTGCCAATAGTTATGCCAAGATTCAGATATGGAGATGTTAGGGGAGGAAGACAAGTCTTCCTCACCTGTAATTCACTAAGAAATTTACTTTTCTTTACAACTGTACATAACTTCTTGAATTACATTTGTACATATCTTTGCAACAAGTTTTGTTACTTCTGTTGTTCCTTTTTCAAAAGGGACAGCACTTTTGTTTTCTGCTGTTCCTTTTCCAAAAGGAACAGCACTTTGGTTTTCTGTTGTTCCTTTTCCAAAAGGAACAGCACTTTGGTTTTCTGTTGTTCCTTTTTCAAAAGGGACATCACTTTGGTTTTCTGTTGTTCCTTTTCCAAAAGGAACAGCGCTTTTGATTTTTGTTGTTCCTTTTCCAAAAGGAACAACACTTTTGATTTATGTTGTTCCTTTTCCAAAAGGAATGGCACTTGTGTGTTTTTGTTGTTCCTTTTCCAAAAGGAACAACACTTTTGATTTATGTTGTTCCTTTTTCAAAGGAATGGCACTTGTGTGTTTTTGTTGTTCCTTTTCCAAAGTGAACAGCACTTTTGATTTCTGTTGTTCCTTTTCCAAAAGGAACGACACTTGTGTGTTTTTTCTGTTCATTTTCCAAAAGGCACAGCACTTTTGATTTTTGTTGTTCCTTTTCCAAAAGGAACAACACTTTTTCTTTCTGTTGTTCCTTTTCCAAAAGGAACGGAACTTGAGTGTTTTTGTTGTTCCTTTTCCAAAAGGAACAGCACTTTTGATTTCTGTTGTTCCTTTTCCAAAAGGAACGGCACTTGTGTGTTTTTGTTGTTCCTTTTCCAAAGGAACAACGCTTTTGATTTATGGTTTTCCTTTCTCCAAAGAGACAGCATTTGTGAACTATTGTTGTGCCCTTCCTCAAAAGAAACACCACTTGCAGGATTTGGCTCTCCTTGTGAAACAGCTTGTTCCTTTTGCTATTCTAAATTGAGGATGCTTATTGCTAATGTTCCTTCAATTCTTTTTTAATACGGCTATGCACTTATGTAATGGGAACAGAAATACAGCATACGGAAATCAGTCAATCATAAATCGCTATCTTTATAAGAAACTGCCCTAAATTAGTGAAAAGACACAAGGAAAGACATGCTTATTCATCATCTTTTGATGTCATTGCTCTACTAATTCTGTTCTGATTGGTTATATGTATCATGATGGTCCCTTTTTAATCCTCTTTGATTATCATTCAGCAATAAGAGCAAAGGATCTATACCTTCCTATTGGGATATTAAGACTTCTTCCACCATTCCTACTCTTAAGGAGTGTTGAACCACCCTTTGTGTATAAACAGGAAAGGCACTTTATGAAAAACAAGAAAGAAGGAAGCAAAATATGGTTTTTAAAATTGTCAAATTGCAGGATAGAAAGTCTCATTACAAGCTAGCCTACCATGATCATCAGGACGGAAGCGAAGTGGCATTCCCACTATGGCCACCACACCATGGAAATGGTCCAAAAGGTATATTAAACAAACAACCCTTGGAACAGGAGGTCTCATCACGAGCCGGCCTGCCCACTATTCGCTCCTTCCTCGTGAATGGCA
>APFE031641772.1:38299-50077 GCA_000404065.3 Pinus taeda
CCCAACACTAAAGAAATTGAACTACTTCATTGGATTTTGTGCTTATCTAGTTAGATGTGTGTTGTATTTACTTCAATGATCGTTGTGTCTATGTTAACTACATTGCTAAATAATTAACTAATATTTCCTTGGTCTTGTGTGCCTCTCTTGGGATAGTACTATTACTTTCCTTCTAGAGAATCACTCTTTACTCCCCTCTCGTGAAAGCCTCGTTTTACACATTGCAATGGTCGTTTCATTGTGTCATCTTACTTGCTAATTTCAAAGGTTATATGCATACTCTCTTATGTTATTCATTACAGCCAAGGAAAACCTTTGACTTATGGTTGTCAGGCATATACGTCAAATGGGGCGCCTACTCCAAACAATGTGAGGCCTAATTGGGATTTCAAATTGGGGAGACACCCCACTTTTGGTGGAATCCAACATTGTCAACACTTTCAAAATGTGAAGAAAAGTAAGATCTTAAATGTTTTTGTGAAATTGGCTTAAATGTGTGGAGTTTTTTGTGGTTTTTTTAGGCCATTTTTTAAATTGCTCAGATCTCAATTTTGACTTGGAAGAATGATGAGGTATTAAAGTATATGCCAACTTGCACATTTCCGCAGCCAAATATGTGATAAAAGGTTATTGTTGTAGCTTTTTCCTAAACCATGCCTGCAAATAAGACCATAGTTAACTTGAAGATGTAATGCAAGGTGATGGTACCCAATTCTTGACACTTGGAATTGGTGCAGGAAATTTTTTGGAACCTATGGGTTCCTTCATTATCTTGAAAAGTCAAAAGAAAGTGTGATCCAAAATGGATCCAGTTTTGCCTCCATATCAAATGCTTTAAATTCATATGAAAGTAGAATCAAGTCGAAGTGCTCATCGATACAATTCCAACGGTGTGAACGGTGCGTAAATCCGAGTCCAGATGAAGAAATTAGAGCCAGTCAAAGTTTTTGGGAAAATTAGGCCAAAAGTAAAAAAGTCAAAGGTCAACAGTCAACGGCCAACTAGGTCAATAAGATGATGTCAGCAGGACATGTGTCGTCCCAAGAATACACCACTTTTCTAGGATGATGTCAGCAGGTTGATGACATGTCACAGTATGATTAGTTAATATGGGCCAATCCGGGGCTAACACGTGGCAGCCTGGATTTTGCCAATATCACCTATTTTCCAAAATTTTGGGGATCAGGGAGGATCAAACCCCTGACCTCCCGGAAGGATGAGTTTTCGCTGGAAGGGCCGCACCGTACAGGCTACGGTGGATCTTGTTAGGCTTATCGATGACTTTGTATTTATGGTAGTGGATTGGAGGCACCGGAAAAAAAGGGTCGACAGTCGAGGTCAACCCCACAGTCATCGGACTCCTTAATTTGTTTCAAGTATTATCCCACATTCACCCCAAGACATAGCCATATATGGTATATATAACCATATTTTCAACATATAAACCAACGGAGCGTAGAGATGTATGCCATCAAAGTTTCATGCGAATATATGTTGCTATATATGAATGTCAATCCATATCAAAACGTCGGAGTGTTGGGCGAGGGTTTCGACCTGTCGACCTCCAACGTTATATACCAACGCCTTCACACCTTTTGGCTAACCAACATACCATCTACTCAGGCTTGAGATAGAGCCAAACCAAATTTTTATTAACCTATTGCAGAGTTGAACCCGCCAAAACCAGGGCGCGCAGATCGAGGTGGTTTCCACAGCATAGAGGGCAGTTTTTTGTAGTGAAAAGTGGTTTTTCATAAGGCAGAGGTGGTTTTACACATTCCAAGGGGTCTGGAGATCACAATGGCCAAATATGGGTAATTTTATACTCGTTTGACTCAAAATTTCGAGCTGAATGCAATGGTGAGATCCTTTTTCTCATTTGACCCTCTGTTTTTGAGCTCATGTCTATAAAAGCATTTTGAAGACTAAGGGGTCACACTAGAAGCTAATGACCTAGAGAGGTAGCCAGGAAGTCTAATTAACTTCGTTATCAAATTGTCACTATGTTGATATGTTTGATTATGTTTCAATTTTTTCTTATGTGTTTATGTTATTTGCAATCTTTTTGATCCATTGCACCAAGTAACATTAGTGAACTTCACATAAAGTCTATAATACCATTTTCATTAATGGATCAAAGTGTTTGTTGTAGTTTTTTACCAAGGCAAACAGTTTCGTGTAGCATTTTAAGAGTTTCCTATAAAATTTCAAGGAAAGGCTCCAAATGTGTTAAGAATGAATGGGAATGAGTGGGAAATGGCATGGGGATGCATTATGGGGATGAAAAAAGATGGATTGACCTAGACCTTTCCCTATTGGAGTATCATGGCACAAGAGGTGAAAAACTTAGATTTGACTCCCCTTTATTAGATGTATGTTTTTTTAATTAGGTTCTCTTTATGGTGTTGACTTGTTACTTTTGCTTGTGTAGGTGGGGGAGTACTTGCATACAAACAAAGAGGAATACCTAGAGAAAACATTTTATTTTCTTTTTCCTTTTTATCTTTCTTATTTTTTTCTCTTTTTTCCCTAGGCCTACTAGATTCCTTAGGGATTTTTTTAACTAGCGGGGCTGTCTAGGTGCCTCATAGGAGGTTTTCACCTAGGATCTTATTTCCTTTTTTTGAATGTTTTTTATTTATTCTCTTTCCTTTTTTCTATTTTTTTCCAACCCACTAACCACCTAATATAGGTTTTGAATCAATAATCCAATATTAGGTGCCTCAAAGAAGGTTTTCACCTGAGATTTTATTTTTTCCTCTTCTTCTTCTTCTTTTGTTTTAATGTATACTACCCTACTTGAAAAAGAAAGTCTCTCACAAGCATAGAAATACTTCCAAAGGATCCATGTACGTGTCAAGATGAAAAATAAACTCATAAGCAAGTTTGAAAGATATGCTTTCATATATATCAAAATATGAGAGATCAACTGCTTTGATTGAGATGATATCAAAAACTGTTGAAGAGGACCATGGTGCCCTAGCTTAATGATTGTTTGGAACCAATGTTCAATTAGATTTTTGATGCCCTCGGTTCACTTGCTAATTTAGATCACTCTCTATGTCCTCTTCTTCCATGACATTTAGATCTTCTACCTTTTGTTTATTAGTCTCTTGCACACATAAAGGATATGATGACAAACATAATAGAAATTTTTGATCTCAAGTTCTAATGTCTGCTCTCCATTAAATGTAGTCCATGATTTTTTTGTCTCCTATATCTTCTTATTATGGATGTTTTTCTTCAATGGCAGCAGGGAATCTTCTTTTCACAATATTTTTCCTGCTCTAAGATGAATACCAATTAGATCAATAGGAGCTATCTAAAAATTTGTACCTCGGCATTATAAGTGGGTGGGGATACTTTATTATTTGGGTTAAAAAATAGTTTTGTAGGTAGTTGAGTGGGAGTGGGTGTTTGAGATGGATGTGTAGGAGGTAATTGGAGAGGTTCAATAAAGGTCAATTGTGGTTGTGGTTGAGGTTGTGGTGGAGATGGCTGGTATTGAGATTGGAACAAAGGGTACTGAGAATACTTAGGGAAAGATGGGTAATATTGTGAATTTCTTCCATAGGATTCCTACCATCCTCGTTTCCAATATTGATTTTGAGGATGGTGTGGCCAAGGTTGCCAAAGTAATGGTGCATTCTAATTATTTTGAGGAGGTTGTGAATAAGCTTGAAATTGATGTGCATGGATTTGCATCATATCTAATTGTCAGGGTTTCCAAGGTCTTCTTGGTACCTCAAAGTAAAGTTGCTCTGGGACTTGATTTTCTCCATATATTCTTAGTAAACTACCTTCATTTCCTCTAACGATGGACAATCCTTTGTTGTATGTGATTCTACACAAATGACACAAACTTGACATTCTCTCAAAGCATGCTTAGGTAAAACAACATTCTCATTTTTTTGCTTATTTTGCATTCTCAACATATCTATTTGTTCACTTAAATTTCCAATAATGTTCTTTTTAAAATTATCTAGAAAATTACAAAGTTCTACCCTACTAACTACTTTTTATGTTGATTTACTTACCCTTGTCATGGCTAGATCCCAAGGGATCCTACCATGCTTCGCCCTTCCTCTTGATATGCACTTACACATTTCGCATATTTATTTATATGATAATTGGTATACATCCCTTCTACTCATTAGATCAAGGAGGTCAATCCACTCATCTTTGATTGTTCTAAGTAAGAGGGGTTTTGTGTCAAATCCTAAATTATGCAATCTTTCCCTTTTAAAATTATACAAAAATATCTATATCATGTCCTCAAGTTTCTCATCTTATTTTGGAGTCATTATAAAGATTTCCTCTTTAATATCATGATGTATACAATAGTCTTTATATTTTTCTAGAAATGTCCTTTGCATATCATTCCATGATCTTATTGAGCTAGTCCTTAAACTCGTGAACCATTTAAGAGCACTATCATTCAATGTTGTCGAAAACAATCTCAATTTTTGAGCATCAAATAAGTAATTATAAGATCTGCAAAGTATTTAAAACTCAAAAAGAAAGGTTTCCAGCTCTTATTATCTCATATCGTGGAATTTGGGAAAAAAATATGTAAGGAAGTTCTTCATATGAAGACTTATTAATATCCCGAATGGGAAATCCAAGACTATCTTCCTTATTATCGTTATCTCCATCCACATATTTTTCCTTCTCTGCCACCTCTTATTCTTCTACCTACAATAGTAAATTGTGATGGGCTTATTACTGCACCACATGATCAAGTAATGGGTTTGTGGTATTGAAGAAATTTATGTTTTCTATATTTTTCTAAGCAATAGGAAGAAAGTACTAATGTTGATTTGTTTTTTCCTTTTTATGCAAAAAATATGAACGCGGAATAGAAAGAGGGAATTAGTCAAAGAACAAGAGAGTTCTTGCTTTGACACCCTTCCCCAGAAACGATGCCAAAAAGTGATGACTCTATATATTACAACAACAATGTTGGAACACCTAAGGGCTCAACTTTAATTATCAACTCGAGGTTCATACAAAATTAAGAGGGGCCAAAACTCTATGTGAAACAAACACCTTCCTCTTCCTATTCTGACTACCTTTTATGTAAGTGAAATAAAGCAATGAAACACTCAAGTGAGCAGTGAATATGTTAAGCCACCAATTCTAATATTGTATAAAGCAAATGAAAATAAAGCAAATCTAATATATCTTGCTAGAAAGGAAATGACAGTAAAGGAGATCTATTTACTTTGCAGAAACGGAAAGTCCTAAACTACGCTTGTAGGAAAGAAAGAAATATATTATACTTTCAAGAAAAGGAAATTCCTAAATTACTCTTACAGGAAATTATTTTCACTTTTCTGAAAGTAAATTGTAGGAAATGAAATCTAGACTAGTTGCAGAAATCAACATTCAAGAAGCAAGCAATGTAGTGTCTAAATGGTGACCTAACCAAGCTTCATCTCAACCAAAGTGATCTCAAGACTTTCATAGGCTATTCTAATACCTACATCTACTACTATGGTGAATTTGGAGAGAAGCTAGGCAAGGGAGAAGCTCGAAAATAGACATCTACAAAAAACTCTCTTTTTCTACAAGAAACCACTAGCAAGTATGTTTGTCAAGTTAACTTACCAAACACCTAAGCTAATGAAGTGAAAATGCTATGGGGTAAATTTTGTAATTAGTTTGAAATTTTTCAAACTTCAATCCAAGTGGAATCAACTCAAAATAGCTTGGTTAACATGTTTTAAACTTTAGCAAAAAAAATACTACTAAAACCAAAAAAATGTAGAATAGTGAACTATAAAACTAATCTAAGTAATCCAATGATGAAAATGGCTTTACTAAGCTATGATAAGGATGCATCACACTATTGATTATATAAATAACCTAAAAAAAAAATGTGCTTCAATCATTTAATCAATATAACCCACAGCAAATGAAGCATGAACACTAAGTATAGAAATGATAAATGTAACTAAGAAAATAAATGTTGGAAAGAAGAGAAATAAAATACAGAGCAGGGCTCTAAGGTTCCTGGGATGGACAATCCCAAGGAAACTCATAGTCCTAGGAAGGAAACCAAACCTTAGAATCTGAAAATGAAACCAATATTCATAATTGGAATCAAGTCAAGTACATCCCTGCTGGAAATGAAAGCAGAATTCCTGAAGAACAAGTGCTCTTCTCAAAAATACCAAAAATTCCTCTCCCCTAGAGGCTAATTCAAATTATTACTTCTATAAATTGATTGGAAAGTAGCCTCCATGAGAGGATGGTTTCTTTCCCCTCCAAAATCCCTCAAAAAATGGATCTAGTCCCAAGCAGCAAGAATATTCATTAAATATTGAGTTTTGGCTTCTCCTGTAGTAGGGAACACATCCCCACATTTTCTCAATTAGTAGATGTTCAAATCTATTCAATAATTTCATAATATCCTATTTATTTATTGTCTAATCTTTCTCCATCATGTAGTAGGGAGAAAGTCCCTAATTTTTCTCATTCTATAGACCTTTAGAAGTTTCCCAATATTCTCCCAATGTTATGCAAAATAAATAATACTAGGCACATAATAAGCAAGTATAAATCGAATTCCTAAAGACCCATTAATACTATGAATTAACTCTATTATTTCTAAGTAAGAGGGGTTAACCAAATGTTTTAAGCACCTAGGCATGACGAAATGGGCCTTAAAAAATATCCAATTTTGAGGCTCATCATCTTCCCCTACTAAAATCATTGCTCACCCCTGAGAAACTCAATCATTTTCCTTTTTCTTGTCCTCCACTTGCCCCTATTGTTGTGGTGCCATTAGCTAGTCTAATTTTTTCTTTGTTTTCTACTGCATTATTTGCTCTATATTTTTTTTTATTTGTAGTTCTCCTTGGTGCTCTGCATACTACTCTAAAGGTTAAAGTGCTTGGAGTGTTTGTTGGGCGCGGGATCCCCCCAGGGCAGTTTTGGGGCTAAGAGCCCATATTTTGGTCCAATTTTGTAATACAAATGTAAAGACTCCACATTTTGTGGGCACGGAGCACATAGATGTTAAAGAGTCATAGGGTTGTCCGCCCTTATTTTGATAATGTAATGTCGGTTGTAAGAAATGTACCCATGGTACACGGACTATGGATTGTATAAATAGAGCTAAGCTCTAAGTAGTTAGAGGAATGGAATCATGGACTAGTCAATAATGATGTATGAGAGATAGCTCTGAAGTAGAATTCTAGTCTTGGGTCATAGCATAGGTAGAGGCTTTGCAGCTGAGTGCACAAAGGCCTAGAAGTCCATAGCTAAGTGCGCAAGGCGAGTCGAGTCTGTAGTTATCTAGAATTGTCAATAAAGAAGAGTATGCTATCAATTATGTGTCTTTATTTCCTATTTATGCATCTGATATATTGGGTATGAATTTCACTTCTAATGCTTATATGATGTGTGAATGTGTATAATTGTATTGGTTAAGTGAGCACAAGTAAGAACATCTATTTACGTGGATCTAGATAAGATATGTTAATAAGATAAGTAAGATACTTAGCTTAGTTTGGGAGATATCCCATTTTTCTGCCCTAGCAGTGCGAAAGGACTTCAGCCTCTAGCTAGGGTTGCACAGAAACCAATTGTAACAGTTCGCGAAGGAACTGAAGGATAGAGAAGAGGGATATGCAACCTGCATGAAGGAAGGTACAGTTGGAATAAACTAACATCACAACCATCTCAAGGGTGTGGAAACTTGATTCCAGCATCCCCCCATACTGCTTTGGGTGAGACTTTAGTCAGCGCTCCGTGGGCTGATGCCAAAAGGGCCAGTAGTGTAGGGATTTGTTTGGCTAACTAACATTGAACCTAGGTCAGGCTCCCTCAAGCCAACAAATGGCTCCATTTTCGGGACTGGAATCTGCATAAGAGATGTGTGATGTCGTATCATTGGAATCCAAGTAAGAAAGAAATCGAAGGCTAGTTGGATAGAAGGATTCAGGAGTTCGCGGCACAAGAAAATAGAAACTCGCGACTGTCAAAAGAACAGTGGCTAGACAGGTACCTGTATATGGAGATCCATGAAATCTTTTTCGCATCCTTCCCTACTGAGCTATACGAGTAGATTGCAAAGCTAGCAAATAGCCAAGGAAGGTGGAAACTTTACGGTCCTACTGTGTGGACCCCAAAGCTAGTGCAAAGGTTGGAAGCATTGGAGGATAAGATTGTGTGCTTCCGATCAATGGCTCGATCACATTATAGGATGATTTGTTACTGAGTTCGCAGTTGACACCTCAGTCAGCTATAGCGAGGTAGAGCGACGATTTTTCAAAGGACCACAAGGTAAGTACATAAAATCTTTGAACACTTGGATTAAAATGTTGTTGTGCAAAAAGCGAGTTATGTAGTTACCTTGATGTTTGTGTCTACGTGAAGCGGAAGAATTTACAGGAAGAAAGGAAATAAGGGTCCAGGGCATAGCCCCTTGATTTCACCTCCACGAGGGGACAAAGAAGGGATCATGAAGGTCCTTTTGCGAAGTGCTATTCAGTTGATAATACAAGGATTTCCAAGAATTCCACCTCCGCCCACACCACCACCGGCTTCACTTCCATCACATCCAACTTCACCCATACCACCTCCACCACCACCATGATTCAGTATGGCGAACACAGTGAAGTTTCCTTTGTTCAAAGGCTTGGGAAATGAGGACCCAGACCAATTCTAGTTCATTGTGAGGGTTGTATGGGAAGCTCAAGGTGTTATAGATGACCATATAAAGAAAGTGACACTCGTTGGTGCTCTGCAAGATCGCACGCTAACATGGTATATTAAGTACTTCATCGATAACCCAAATGCTAGAGTATTGGACATCCAAGCAGCACTAAATAGGGAATTTAGAAGGCCTAAATCTGAAGCGCAGTCGATTGTTGGATTCAAAGATATCACAATGCTACTAGGTGAGATGCCTTGGAAATTAGATCAGAGGATGAAATGTGTGATCCCTAAAGCCAACATGAACTTGACAGATGGACAGCATCATGAGTGGTTTGTAGTCTCAGTACTATCACACTTAAGGAGTGTGCTATCACAGCAAAAGATAACAACTCGGACAAAGGCCTTGGAGATTGCCATGAGACTACATGAGACCCCGATGCAAGATTCTAATCTAGGAGTTCAGTAGATCCACGCGCAGTTGAAGAATCTATGCCTTGAGATGCAAAGTCTGAAACAGGACAGGACGGTTTGATTCGAAGTACACGAAGAGGTCTAGTGCTTGAAATGCAAGAGTCAGGGCCATGACAAAGGCCATTGCCCGGTCTTTACAAATTACCTTGTAGGAGGAGGATTGATGCCTTTAAGGCTGAAAGCTTAAGAAGTACCTAGTGCAGCGCTTGCTTTGTGGTGCGCTATTTGTCAAATAGTCAAAAAGCATGCCACTGATAACTTCCACTTGTTACAGAAGTACAAGGAAACTCCGCAAATTTTGTTTTATAACTTTTGTAGGTCGGTGGGACATGATGAGCATACTTGCAAAAGCTATGAATGATGATGGATATAACACCCACCTACAGGGTTCAGGCTGAAACGTGGCTCCTTGACCAGAATGCAGGGATGGCGCAAATAGGATTTCAGGGGCACAGATGAGGTGGAGGTGGAGGAGGACCTGGTAGAGGTCGTGGAAAATTGATTTGCTATAGTTGTGGAGGGCCAGGGCACTATGCCTGCAATTGCACTAATCCAATGCGCCCGTCGTGCAAGTACTGCACGTTGTTTGATCATGAAACAGAAGATTTTCCTACGCTAATAGCCAAGATACATGACAAAGGAGTGCTACCACCTCCCCCGACTCAGAACTTGCAGGTGATGAGGTCTGAGCCGTGCGAGGAAGATCCAAACGTAAATATAGTGCGCCAAAGTGGAATCACAACAGGAGATGACAAGGCTAAACAACCAGAAGATAGTACCTAGGTTCGCGGAGCCCTAGGGAAAGAAGTTGAGTTTGATTTTGAGCGCGCTCAGGAAACCTTCATGGAAGCTAAGATAGCTTCACTGAGGCCTCCACTTCAGGAAGAAAAGATAATCCTGAGCCATAGATGGACTCCTCTATGCTCACAACATTCCTGGAAACCTATATGAAGTTACTGCGTGACAGTAAGGTTGTGAAAGGGTTACATGAACTTATCAGTAAATGCAATAGGACTGCACCAGGAAAAACCGTGTGTAATCTGAAAGATCGGAAAGCATAAGACAAGGACGAGGTGTGAAATGAGACTAACAGCACAGATCGGAGAATACGAGATGGATCAATTCATTCTGGATTTGGGATCAGATGCGAATGTTTTAACGAAATAGACATGGGAGCGAATGGGGAGACCTAATTCAGCTAAGGATGGCGAACCAACAGAAAATCATACCCATGGGGTGACTACAGGGAGTGACCATGGATATTGAGGGAGAGAGTGCACTAGAAAATTTTGAAGTAATAGAGATTGTTAATGATAGCAATCCCTACCCTGCGCTTCTGGGAATTGACTGGGCTACTGATATGAATGGGGTAATTAATCTAAAGAAACGAAAGATGATATTTGAGAATAAACCGTTGCGTGTGATAATACTCCTGGATCCTACTGAAGGATCGCGCTATACGGAACCAGTTTGCGTCTATGAAAGCGATGATGATCTGGATTGCATATATAGGATAATAGCGCGAGACCAAGACTGGGTGAGTCCCACCGCGGATGGGCAGATTACATGGGAGCGTGAGAGTTCCTGCACTTCGGATTCTAACGAAGAAGTAGAATGCTGGAAGAATCAGTTACACGAAGTAACTATGTTGAATTGCAATATGATGACCCAGTCGTTGCGTTGTGTGTCGTAAGAAGAAATAAATCTTCCTACTTATGATGCTCTAACTAAGGTAAATACCTTCTTGTATGCATTTTAAAGTGTATTTTTTAACCCCGTACAGAAATTACCTACATATGAATTCTAAAACACAGAAAATAAACAATGCGAGAGCATAACACATAAAACACATATACACAGAGATTTTCCCCTGGATCAAAAAATCGGTACTACCAGCTTGATTTTTCATTATTTTCCTTTCAATGTTATAATACATATTTTATACATGCTGAGGCATCCAATACCATGGACCAAAAACCATCGCGTCCAATACCATGGATCGAAAACCATCGCGTCCAAAAAACATGTGTGAAATCATGCACAAAACCATAGATGAGTCCGTCCAACCTAACATAGGGTCCAAAACCAAAATTTTCTAGGGCGCTGCCCCGAACCCCATAAAGTGTGGTTACGAGTACGCCTCAAACCCCTTATGACCCTCCCCCTGCTACACAATCGGTGCAATGAAGGAGGGTTCCGCCCCCCCTCTAACCCCCCGCTTAACTACGTGGGTTAGTCATGGAAAGAATATAACACAACCCAACATTCTCCCACTTGTTGTTTTCTTTCCACAGGGGGCCACAAGAGAGCTTAGTCATTTTTCCAGGCCTAAAATGCCCATTGTCTCTCTACACCAAGAGAACTTCTTAGAGCTCACAGATTTTATCAATGCATCTGCAGTATTCTTCAAAGTGTCCACCTTTACCAGCAACACCTTTTTGTCTTCTATCACATCCCTCACAAAGTGATACTGAACATCAATTTGCTTTATCTTTGAATGATATGCGGGGTTCTTTGCTAAGAAAATTGCACTTTGGCTGTCACAGTCTATCCTTATAGCTCCTTGTACTAACCCCATATTTGAACACAATCTCTGCAACCAAACTGCTTCCTTGCTTGCATGAGTGGCTACCATGTATT
>APFE031641772.1:53144-72355 GCA_000404065.3 Pinus taeda
TCATCTGAGGTGGTTTTTGCCTCTGTAGAAGGAGCATCATCAGATCCCTTTCCTTTATCAGGAGCTTTAGATTTACAGTCTCTTTTGTAGTGCCCTTCCTTTTCGCATTTCTAGCAGACCACCTTTACGGGTTTTCCTGGAGATTTAGATCTCCCTCTAGATTTAGATCTCCCACTCAATGATTTATTTTTGTTTCTATTTTGGGACCATCCTCATATAGACAAGGCATCACCATTCTGGCTCTCCATATTTTTCCATTTCATCCCTTTCTGTCAGCAAGGATGAGACTATTTCATCAAATTGTAAGGCAGTTGCATTGCTACCTATTGCAATAACCAGACTATCCCACGAATCTGGTAGAGAACACAACAAACTGATGTACTTATCTTCATCTGAAATTTTAATATCAACAAATGCTAACTGACTTACCACAATATTAAATGCGTTCAGATGCTCTAGCACCGAGTCTCCATCTTTCATCCTCATGTTATACGTATTTTTCCACAAGAATAGTTTATTCACCAAAGACTTAGATTGGTACGAAGTCCCTAACTTGTCCCACAAAGACTTCACTATAGCTTCCTGTGATACATTCAACAATACTGAATCTGAGACACATAATCGTATTGTGCTCTTTGCCTTCTGATCAAACTTCTTCCATTCTTCATTAGACACTCCCGTTGGTTTAGTACCCAGATCTTTCCATATCCACTGATCTTTATCCACCAACCGATCCTCCGTCTTGAGTTTCCACAACTCAAAACTCTAACCATTAAATTTCTCGATCTCTATCTTTCCACTACTCGCCATCTTCTTTCACCACCAGAATTGATCTCACAGATCTCCCACTGGACAGGGTCTACCACAGGCCCAAGCAAAACTCGTCAGTAACAAAGGCGTCCCCTTGAAGCCAAAACTGCTTTGATACCAAATGTAGGTTTTAACCCCATACAGAAATTACCTGCATATGACTTCTAAAACATAGAAAATAAACAATGCGAGAGCATAACACATCAAACACATATACACAGAGATTTTCCCCTGGATCCCAAAACAGGGACTACGAGCTTGATTTTTCATTATTTTCCTTTCAATGTTATAATACATATTTATATATGCCGAAGCATCCAATACCATGGACCAAAAACCATCACGCCCAATACCATGGTCTGAAAACCATCGCGTCCAAAAAACATTTGCGAAAATCATGCACAAAACCATAGGTGGGTCCGTCCAATCTAACATAGGGTCCAAAAACAAAGTTTTCAGGGGTGCTACCCTGGACCCCATAAAGTGGGGTTACGGGCACACCTCAAGCCCCCTATGACCCCCCCCCCCCCCCCCCCCGCTACACAATCAGTGCAACGAAGGGGGGCTCCCACCCCCCCAACCCCCCAGTTAACTACGTGGGCTAGTCATGGAAAGAATATAACACAACCCAACAGAAAGGGAGGTGTCGAAAAAGCAGTGCTTCCAGGCCTTGGATTGGGTACTGTACGCTACACCCACAAGATGGTGGGGTTCACATTAAGGAATCTTTGATAATTGGCGCGAATGTAGGAGAATGATGCGAACACAATTTGGGAACCCTAAGATGCAACTAGCAAACAAGTATGATGGGTAGGATGATCCACGCGCACATCTGGCCAAGTGGACGTAGGCCTATGGAGAAAATCCCCTACCTAAGTAGATGCACATGTACTACGCACTAAAGTACCTACTCAATAAGCCTGTGTTGGGGGGGCGAATTTGAAAATGGCTCCTATTATTCCAAAAGTATGATTTTGAAGTTGTTGTAAAGCCTCGACGATTGAATGCAGGACCAGATCACCTGTTGCGCATTGAGATGGGGGAGGAACCAAGTAATTTGGTGGAAGGATTACCTGACACACAACTCTTTGTTGTGAGCAAAGCAGATGAATATTTCAAGGATATAATACACTTTCTAACAACTGGAACTGCGTCGAAAGGATACTCTGTCCAACAAAAGAAGGAATTAGTGGTGTGCGCGACAAATTCCTTTGTCATTTCTAGGCATCTATACAAGATGGGGAATGATGAAGTACTATGAAGGTATTTACCTAAGTTTGAATGAAGTAGCATCCTCATGAACACTCATGGGGGCATCGTAGGAGGACATTATGTAGGAAGAGAAACCGCTCAGAAGATTCTATGCGCAGGGTTCTGGTGACCAACCCTTCACTAGGATTCAGAAGCATATTGAAAAGCATGTGATGTATGTCAAAGAATAGGAAGGCCATTGCAGAGGAATGAAATTCCTTTGAATCCACAAATGTTGTTGCAACCTTCGAAAAATGGGCAATAGATTTTGTAGGACCTATTATACCTCAAGGAAAGACTAGCACGAGGTATATTATCACTGCGACGAAATATTTGACTCGTTGGGCAGAAGCGCAGTCGATGAAGGATTGCACGAGTGTGATTGCTGCGAAGTTTCTATTTTAACATGTACTAATGCGATTTGGATGTCCGAGGATCTTGATGAGCGATCATGGTACGCACTTTCTGAATGAGACGATCAGCGCACTAATGGAGGAATTTCAGGTGTATCACCAAAAGAGCACACCTTATCACCCACAGGCTAACGAGACAATGGAGGCATTCAACAAAGTGCTTGAAAATGTGTTGACCAAGGTATGCAATGCTCAGCGAAGTGATTGGTACCTATGAATACCTGCAGCGTTATGGGCTTATTGGATGACATGTAAGAAGCTGACGGGACAGACACCTTTTAGGCTTATCTATGGAGTGGAAGTCATAATGCCTATGGAATACACCGTGCCTAGTTTGTGCATAGTAGTGCTCATAGGTATGACAGATTTTGGAGCCCTGGAAGAAAGGCTTGCGTAGTTGGCTGATCTAGAAGAAGATAGATTTTTGGATGGATTTCACCAGCAAGTCCAAAAGCAGCGTGAAAAGGCATGGCACAATTGACACATCAAGTTGTGCACATTCAAGGTAAATGATCTGGTTTTGTTGTATGATAGTAAGTTTCATAAATTCCCTAGAAAGTTTAGGATACACTGGTTAGGGTTGTATATTATTAAGGAGATTACCAATGGAGGCGCGGTACAGCTGGTCAAGTTAAATGGAGGACCCCTCCCAGGAAAGGTGATTGGTAGTCACTTGAAGCCATACACAGTGATCTGACAATGTGACTATATGAAAGTGGCATAGTCTTAGTGCCCCAAGCAACTGAAAGGAGGCGCAAGACTATAAACTACACTACATGGGAGTTACACGATTACAGGACTGAATGAAGCAGCGAAGTGTCATAGGGTCCATGGGAACGCAAAGAAAGTTGTGCTTGTGCATAGGTCTGCCGGAAAGTGACCGTTAAAGTCACTATTCACTATTTAATGGTTAGTTTCAGGCCAAATGGAGCGGGCGATAGGCATTTAAGGTGAAATTTATGGGTTAGATTCTTGGAAATCTTCCACCAATCTAGCATTAATGGGTTGAATGTGGGGGGAACAGTCGAATTCAAATTCAAAAGGCCCTATAAATTAGAAGTGGTTGTCTAGTGAAAAACACTTGGCATTTTGAGAACTAAGTTGTTGCGCTCTCAAGTGTATATGGACCTTTCGAACTTTGAGACTTTGAGAGCAAGTTTAGTGTTTGAAACATTTCCAAAGGAGACGCATGACCTTCTAACTAGATTGATTTTGACACCCATGAAATTTGCGTAGGAAATTGCTAAAGTAGAAGCCATAGAGAACATCGGAGCGATATTTGAGGTCCCTAAATCACCCCGAACACTGAGACCTAAGAAGGATAAATAGGTTATGATCCCAGTGCACATCTTGCCCAGAAACCCACAAAGGACTAAACTCACCTTACAGGAAAAAGGGAAGGCCATTAACCTGGAGGCCGAAGAAGAGGAGGAATTTGAAGAAATCCTGGTGGATGAGGAGGATGTAGAGATGGAATTTGAAACCCAGGGTGCGGACCCTATTACACAGTTACCTGAATATGTTCCTCCGTGCAAGGGTAAAGCCAAGTTGCCAAAGTACATAGATGAGAGAAAGAGCTCTCTGAAAACTCCATTGCTCCCTGATGATATTGTTTTGAGGAACCACACTTAGGACAGGTTCCATGTTGAAATTTGAAGATTGGGACCTCTCAGACCACGAGAAGTTCCCGCATTTATTTACTGAGAAGCTAATGCACCAAAGGATCGACGGGACCACTTGAACAATTCAATTGGAGCTGCGGACATGGTTAAGAGGTGTAGAGAAGGTCAGGTTGCTAAACCCACTTTGTGTGTTGCATTAGCACCGCGCCCCAGTGATCGTCTTCATCATCAGGCAGCTGCTCTACTTGGTGCATGATGGGTGTTTATGGCTCGAGAAGCCCATCCCCATCACAAACCATATGATTCACTAGATTACACAGCTACCTTACTCAGGAGAGGATCCAACAAACGTTTCGGAGGGAAAAGGTGGCGAGTTATCCCCCTTGGAAGCAATGAATAAGAAGTTCAAGCTGGAGAATAAGAAGTGAGGGTACACCATCTCTAGCATTAACAACACTGCATTCAAGGTTGCAGCACAAATATTGGCAGGGAAGGTGATGCAGAAGTGTTGCACGGATGAGGTGCCTGCGCCATTAGTTACACTAGCGGCCCAATGCGCAGAATGAGTCTAGGTCAACTGGGTGAACTATCTATGCGGCGAGTTCCTTCCGAACTGTCGCGAGGCAGAGGAGCAAGGCAAAAAGTTTCATTACGCATGGCTCATGTTGTCGATAGTACTGGTGGCATGGGCGTTGCCCGAAGATAGCCAATTCCCTTCGGTCATGCCAGACCTTCCAAAGGCAGCGAAGTACGCTTTGATGTGGGCGACCAAGGATGCATAGCGTATCAGAGAAAGAAATATATTATGGGTCCTAATGCAGATGAATATCAGGATGGGGATCAATCGCAAGCCGCGGTTGTCACCCATAGTATACAATAGTTTGCAGAGCTTTGCAGAGTTCAAAGTGGATTTCCACCATGTCTTCATCATGGCATGGAAGGACCCTACGAAGACATGGCATGATTTACCATACCTGATGACCGACGATGTGATATTCACAGTCCTTGATTTTTGGCCGTCGGGGTGGCGTGCTCCAGCTGGCTCCACGATGGACATGGACAAGTCCGTCGTACAGCGCAAGAAGGAAGAGACAAAGCTTCGAATGGCGTAGCTAGGGGAAAAGTGCATAAAAGAGGAAGTAGCAGCTAAGGCCCAGGCAGCACGTGACACTATGAAGTTGGCGAAATAGCAGAAAATAGGAGAAGAAGACACCGAAGGACAGAAGTCACCTTCGCCCGAACCAGAGACAGACACAGAGCAAGGTGGCGCAGACCCACAAACGGCGTCCACCAAACTCAAGCATCTACGACCACGACAACAGACAGTGCCATGAAAGAAAACAAAGGCATCAAAGACTTCTTTTGACCCAATCACCCTCACTGAGGGGGATCTGCATGATATTGGTGAAATGGTGAGGGATGTCACCGCAGAGGCCCTCCAACAATTTGAAGAATAGTAGCAGCTGGTATTGGGGGCTCTCCGGACAGAAATACAGGAGTTGTAGGTTCACACTCCATAGGTTGGCGCAGTTTCCACCAACCTCACAATTGACACTTCAGTTGTCAAAGAGATGTTGTGCACAATGGTGACCAACATGATAGTGCTACCATGTGGGGCACTTACTACAGAGTAGAAGGATGACAGACCCGTTGTGAGCAGTTTGAAAGGGGTAGGGTTGAACACGGTTGTGCTCCCTTGGGAGATGCTCTACCTCTTACAAGATGGAGTAACCATAGAACTTCGAGCCAAGGAGAATCGCACTCTACAGGGAATGAGTGAGTAGTGCATCAACATTGAACAGTTGGGCCTGCAGCGCAACGAGGTAGTGGAGCAGAACAAATAGATAATGTAGGTTGTGGAAGAAGCACGGCAGATGGTCCTGGAGTTGGAAATTCAAGCAGAAGAACCAGTGGAGGCATGCGTCCATAAGTTAACTACATGGGTGCGCGATGCAAGAGCAGAGATGGCCAGGGTTTAGCTAGAATTGAACCTGCAAATCACAAAGCTGCAGTTGAGGGCTCAGCCTTCAACTCTGCCGAGGTAAACTACATGCAACTCTTCAAACAGTTATTCGAGGTCCTAACCACCTTGCAGGAGGACTTGAATATAGAGCGCCTAGAAACAGAGCCGTGCGAGCTATAAAAGAGGTATGACGAGGCAAAAGGGACCACATAGATGGTTTCCCTTACACAAAGGCTTGCACGGATGTAGCAGGAAAAGGCGCTCAAGGAACGGGTGGATGTCGCTTGGCACAAAGAAGCGGTCTTCAAAGCACACCTATAGCCATGGATCGACGAGGCTTATACAATTACAGCCTCCATTGAAGCAAAGCTCGTGCAACTGCAAGAAACTCAGCAGAGGATTTAGGGCAGTAGTTCTGCAGCAGTGGTCACCGAACAACACATGGAAGAAGTTTGGCAAGCAGCTGCTTAGTGCGTTTCTGAAGTTGTAGTGATTCAAACAGAGCTGGGAGGTCTTCACGCTAAGATCTTCACACCTGCAGAGTGACTCGAGGGCAAATCACGATGTTTGTGTTGGGGGCCTATTGGAGGCATATTGGGCGCAGGATCTCCCAAGGGAAGTTTTGGGGTAACAGCCCATATTTTGCTCCAATTTTGTAATACAATTGTAAAGACTCCACATTTTTTGGGTGCGGAGCGCATAGATGTTAAAGAGTCATAGGGTTGTCCACCCTTATTTTGATAATGTAATGTCAGTTGTAAGAAATGTACCCATGGTCCGCAAACCATGGATTGTATAAATAGAGCTAAGCTCTAAGTAGTTAGAGTAATGGAATCATGGACTAATCAATAATGATGTATGAGAGATAGCTCTGAAGTAGAAGTCTAAGTCTTGGGTTGTAGCGTAGGTAGAGGCTCTGCAGCTG
Organism: Pinus taeda; assembly: GCA_000404065.3. Taxonomy (NCBI): domain Eukaryota; kingdom Viridiplantae; phylum Streptophyta; class Pinopsida; order Pinales; family Pinaceae; genus Pinus; species Pinus taeda. The sequence continues at coordinate 60,129 of APFE031641772.1, forward strand.
AGTGCGCATAGGCCTAGAAGTCCGCAGTTGAGTGCGTAGGGCAAGTCGAGTCTGTAATTATCTGGAATTATCAATAAAGAATAGTATTCTATCAATTCTACGTCTTTATTTCTTGTTTATGCATCTGATATATTGGGTATGAATTTCACTTCTAATGCTTATATGATGTGTGAATGTGTATAACTGTATTGGTTAAGTGAACACAAGTAAGAACATCTGTTTATGTGAAGCTATCTAAGATATGTTAATAAGATAAGTAAGATACTAGCTTAGTTTGGGAGATATCACAGTTCGCTACCCTAGCAACGCGAAAGGACTTCAGTGCCTGGTTAGGGCTGCGCAGAAGCCGATTGTAACAATTCGCGAAGGTACTGAAGGGTAGAGAAGAGGGATAAGCAACCTACGTGAAGGTAGGTATAGTTGGAATAAATTGACATCACAACCATCTCAAGGGTGCAGAAACTTAGTTCCAGCATCCCCCCACACTACTTCTTGTGAGACTTCAGTCCGCGCTCCGTGGACTGATGTCGATAGGGCCAGTAGTGTAGGGATTTGTTTGGCTAACTACCATTGAACCTGGGTCAAGCCCCTTCAAGCCAACAGTGTTGTTCCTATAGGTGACTTGATGCTACTAATTGTTGATGATTGAGGATCTTGTTAGCCTCCTGCTGCAGCAGGTTACTCATATTTCATGATTGACATTTTTACAAGCCAAATATGTCATACTTTGCATGCTGCAATGCTCCATATTTGCTTAACAGTCTCCAAGCGAAGAAGGCTACTCAGAGTTCATTTAACTGCCTTCCAAATTTTGAGAAGTTATTCCGGTGTCGCCAATTTTCAGTTAAAGGGAGGTCCAAACAGCTTAATCTTGGTCTCCCTAGGTTTAAATTTCCTGTTTTAGAATATAGAAAATGAAAATCTATCCAAACAGCTTAATCTTGGCAGATTCTTAGATAGGTAGAGAATCAAAGGAGCCCAACAACTTAATTTGGGCCCTCGGATGAAATAAGGGTAGTTTGTAGATAGGAAAGCATGAAAAAGAAAAATTGAAATGATGGGTTTGCAAGTCTAAGTGCACCCAAACCAAAAGAACAAAAAATGTTAGGTAAGTAGGCTGGGTAGGTAGTTTTGAGGTTGCTGAATCTTGATTGCTGATCAGTTCCAGGTTTCCAGGTGTCATCTTTACTCAGGACACAATCACCAGGCAGTTCTATGCGACAAGCTCAAAAACAGGCATCACTAACTTCCTTTCTCCATCTCCCCCAATCATTAACTAATTTCCCCAAAAAGAGGTCAAGATCTGCTTGATACCTCTTGAGTTCCATTGTTTTCATATCAAAAGCTTGGGTGAAGATCTGCTTTTCTCAAAGATATTCCATACTCTCTCTGTAAGGTTTTGTCCCCTCGTTGCAGCCTAAGATCTCCCAAACTTAGCGCTTTCTTACCATCTCCATATTAACTACTGACATTATTATTTAGCTCCCTATATTTTCCCATCCCCCTACTAAAATTATGTAAATCATCCCCTATGTAAATATCCCTCCCCCTGGTTGAAAAATAACCATAAGTACACCCAGGAATTGCTCATTTTACCTGAAACTTAGCAAGAACCCTCATGCTGCCCCTTCAAACCATCTTCTAAATACAATGGACTCCTTCCAAAGTATAAAATCCCTTTTTAGGTTTTCGGACCCCTTCCGAAGCCTCAAAAGCCTTTCAGACCCACTTACTCACTCATTCCGACCGAAATAAATCCCTTGCCTACTTCCTTAACACTCCGCAGACCCTAGTAAAACAGCTCGCATCGCAAGATCGCAATATTCTCACCATATAAGTTATGCCCCATCCGTCGTTACCCGACGCGATATTGCGATATCGGCAATTGGCAGTCGCAAGCGCCAAATATCCAACTAAAATGCCTTCCCGTTCCCCGCCGATGCGATATTGCGATCGCATCGGAGAAGGTCCTCGCATCACCTTCAAATATGAGCCCCCCACCATGTCACATCTATACCAGGACCCACCGCTGACGTCATCCGTCGTACTGCTGACGTCAGCAGCCAAGAAACCGAAAATTCGCGCAGGAAGATAAATCGCACTTTGGAGCTCCAGAACAAGAAACAGAGGCAGTTTTCAATGCGTGATGCGCTAATCGTGCATCGCTACGGGAAATAGGCCGTTTCAGGGAATCTTTGGGGAATCTTTTGATTCCTTGGCCCGTTTTGCGTCGGAAAAGCCCGAAATCGCCCGATTTTGCCAAATTAATCCGGTTTAAAGACAATAAAGGGCCAATGACAGAGATTAAAGTGTATCAGATCAAATCATCAGGGAACAAGCGTTTCAAAGAGTATAAGCAGGCGACAGAAGCCATCAATGTAGCGGCAAAGAGTACTAGTGGAAATCTTAAGCAGCGGCCCAAAGCAGTAGAACATTTAATACCTTCCAGCAAAGTCAAGGAAAGAGGGCGAAGTCACTCAAAAACCCTCAAATCATAATTATTGCACATTTAACTCGCACCAGAACAGAACTACAGATCCCGAAGCACAGTTACTCCAGCAGCACCGCATCGAGCCTCCAAAGGGCACATTGCACTCCTTTGGACTCAGCTGCCTCTAGCGCAGCCCAAAAGACTTACCTGCATTTAATTCCTGCAACACTTAGGTTTTAGAAAAGCTCTTCAGCAGACCTGTTTAGGTCAATTGTAATGAATGACTTTATGATATTTTGCTTATATATACCACCCTGAAAGATGTAATGAGGGGTTGGTTGGTTAGTGAGTCGAAGTCATTGCTTAATCTTCTTCTCAACATTTTCTCCAAGCGGAGACTCGCAATGTAACTGTCATACTTTCTATAATTAAAGACTGTTGAAAGCATGGATTTCGAAATTGCTTGATGTGTTTAATTAGCCGAGGAGTGATTACAGAATTCCTGTGCTTCTACATGTGTTTCTCACCTCTGTTAATTTTCATGTTTTTACCACCGTTCCGCCATCTAAATTGCAGAAAAGAAGAATAGCTTAGGATTTGTTTAACTACACCTTAAGTTCAATTTCTGCAGTTTTTCATGTTTTCATCAGAAATAGCCATGAGCATGTATACTTAAATGATCTTGTTTACGCTGTTTCTTTCACATATGAATGAAAGTTTAGGAATTCTTAGCTGCTCCTAGATAACCATTCATCCACTTCTCCTCTTTTTCAGTATGATGAAATGATTCTCCTTTGCCTTTCATCTCTGATTTTCATCATTCCATCCCTTCGGTAGATTGATAATTGTATCATGTGTGGCTATCTCGCTCCTTAATCCTCTTATGATCAAGAAGACACAATAACAAGCCTTAATCCATGACTCCACGCCCAATGGTTTGAAACTTATCACCCCTTACCTTGCCTCTTTGCTTGAGATTTCTACCTTCCATCCAAATACAAACAAAAACCCCTGAGCTAAAAGCTAGCCTAAAATCATCAATAACGTTGAATCATTAAGAGAGAGCCCTCTCTGATTGCAGGTGGGCTAGAACCTACAATCCAAAGATTGGTTTGTGGTTACCTCGGTCGTATCCCTAAATAGGAGCCTAGGGACAACCTGAGTGATAACACAACTGTCCGAAATTTTGCAAATTCATAATGGATTTTTGCATATGAGCTAAAGGGTAGAACTGTCTTTTTATAGCATTAATGAAATCAGACCAAGTAATAGAGATCTTACCATGTTTCTTGATGTCATCTTGAGTCCTTTCTTCCCACCATACAAGTGTTGCATACTCCATTCTCAACGAAGCCAACTGAATTTTGATATTATCCTCTTGAAGGTTCTGAATTCTACAATACACCTCCAACTGACGAATCCAGTTATCCAACTTCTCTGCACTAACTTCTCCATTGTACATAGGTAACTCGAATTTAACATCAAGCTTTAGAAAATGTGATTTACCAACCCCTTTTTAAGAATGATGATGAGTATGAGTAATGGTGGTATTGGTGGAAGAGTTTGAAGATGCTTTCGAAGAAGAAGATGAAGAAGATCATGGAGATGGTGGAGTTTTGTCTCCATTCCCATTATTTCCTTTTCCTTTATCTTCTTTTCCATTACCTCCTCATGATGAGCCTTCTCCATTGGGAGGCTTGGAAATTTCTCCTTGCAATCTGTTGTTCCTCTCTTCATAGAGGACCTTAACCATCTCTGTCATATCAAAGAAATCCTTTCTGAAGGTCTTCTCATCTTCTATCATGATAGGTTCTCCTTCATGAGACATGGTCTCTGAAGACTCAACTACAACTTGAGGTTGTACTGGTGTTGGAATATCAACTGCAACTTCCGTAAATTGAGGATGAACTGGTGTAGAATACTTTGGCAACCTTTCTCTTCGACCCAATTTTAGGGCTTTCAACCAACTTTCCTTCACATCTTTTGAGCTTTAACCTTGTGAGCATGACATAAACTTGCAAACAATTAAATCCTTCTTTCACAAAGCAAATCTAGTAAGAAAAACCTGTGCTCTGATACTATTATCACTCTGATAATCTTTTGAAGTAAAAAGAAAGAAAAAGCAAAGGTAACCAAAAGCCACTTTTGGAGATCAGGACCTAGCCTTCTTGATGCTCAAAGAGGGCTCTCTCTTTGAAATTTAACTTTGTTTTAGTTAAGATGATTTTAGGCTAGTTATGATTGTTCTAGGGGTTTTTGATTTGTATTTGAGATTGGGTGGTGGGATCACTTAGACATATCGATTGAATGATGTTTTTTAGACCATTGGGCTATGGAGTCAAGCAATGAGGAAGCAAAACTGGATTAAATCACTAAAGGGAATGTTCCTAGGACAAGATAGTAGAGTGTTTTTTAGATCTTTAAGACAGAGGAGTGAAAGGGTTTTCATTTGGGGTGAGACAGTAATTAAGGGTTCTCAGACATGGATAATGAGTGAGGAATGAAGGGGTAATCGGGATCAGAGGGAAATTAAGAATCCTTTAACCTGGATATTTAAGAAAGCAATCTAAACCAAGGAGCAATTAATAATTCCTTAACTTAGATATCAACAGAAAACATTTAAATGTATAACAGTTAAGATAGAGAGTAATTAAACAAATTATGAAGTATAATTCCAATTATAACATTTAGATTTAGAAACACATTAAAGATTACGAATAACTTGAGAAAAATAACAATAACACATGAGAATACTTCTTTGAAGTTCGCTCAACACATGAATCCTTGGAAATATATGATCTTTATTTATCAATCCAGCTTGCTAGCTCAACAAATGATATAATAACCCTAAGGGTTTTCTGATAAAAAAGTCTATAGAAATGTCTAGTAGAATCCACCCTACATATTTCGAATTATGAAGTATTTATACATAATTATTACAAAATATCCCAAACTGACTTGGGATTTATTTTAGGGAAAAAATAACTAATTCTAAAAAGGTAATGCCACCTTTATAATTGATTGCTTTTTGGCACTATTATATTTGATTTCCTTTTATCTTTAGTTGATTAATATTTTAGCTGTCATCTGATGCTCTTCGACTTATCTTCTTTCACTAATACTCTTTGACTGGGACATTCACCCATTTACTTTCACCATTCTATTTTTACCAAACTGTGCTAATTGTTGAACTTACTTTGAATTAAAGTAACCCAGTTAGCTGCTTCCATCTCTCTTTAGTTGGTAACTGAATGTTCTTCAACTTTCTGAAGACCTCATCAGCCTCTGTGTAGTTAACAAATGTGGGCTTATTTACAAATAGGTGTTTTACCTCATGCTAGAGGTAAAACAAGTTTTCCAAAGCTTGGTAAAGGACTTTACTAGAGGGCATCCCCTGTTTTGTTGTCTTGTGGATGGGTGCATTGTTGGCTTGAGTTTTAGCCACTTCCCTAAGCTTTCTATTGTAGTCCTCTCGTGTCATCAATTTGTCATTAATTACCAAAGGACTTGGTAAACCTTTCTGCATCAAAGTGTCAAATTTGAATTTAAATCTATCAATAGAAAGCTGCATAGTCTGACACTTGTCTTCCAAGTTGTGCATCAAATTCCTTTTAGTAAGGATTCTTTTTACTTCTAGGATTGTCCCTGTCCTGTCACTAATATCCAATTCTTCCAGTTCATATTTGTTTTTGGAATACAAAAAGTCGATTATCCTGGTTGCTTCTTCTGGCATCCCTTCCAGCTCTGTTTTGACCTTTTGAATTGCCTCTGTGGTCTCTTTAACCAGATCATCTTTAACCAGATCAATCTGCTCAAAAATTACCTGAATGGATGGCCAAATATCGTTGTCAAAGTCAATGATATTGGCCCACATTTTTTCTTTTGCCTGTCCTAATGGCTCTCCTAGAGTTATTTCTTTCTCTAGTTTCTTTATCCTCTCTGTTAATCTTGTAACCTTTTGTCGTTCCTACTTATTCATAATTTGAGCAAGTTTATAGTATGTCTCCAGATTGTTTACTTTCTCTTCCAGTTTCCTGATTTCTACAGTTTTGAAGGAAATCTTCTCCATTTCCTTAGCCAACCTATTGGCTTCTTCTCCTGTAGAGTCTATTGCGGTCATCCCTGTTGCTGAAGTAGATGGTGCTGTTGCAGACAATGCAGTGGCCAATGGAGCTATAGGAGTTAATTTCTCAGCCAATGTAGATGGTACTGTTGTGGTGACAGTTGGGATGACCGTGGCCACATTTTCCTGAAGGTTGGCTTGCCTAGTCAACTTGTCCATTTCTTTCAGCTGGGTGTTCAACTACAACAGTAAGTCAAGCATTTCCTCCTGGCAAGCTTGGCTCTCTAGGACTTGTTTTGTTTGAGGGTGTTGTGACTGAGGCAGTTTGAGCTGTTTTTCAGGGCTGCAATGTCTTCATTCTTCTTTTTTATCAACTGCTCAGTAGCCTTTATGTCCTTTTGGTCAAGGCCCAACTCAATGATCAGGTATTCTAAGGATTTGATCCTTGTGTCTTTAGCAGTGGAGGAGGCCTTTTCGAGTTTAAACTATGCAATAATATTATTTAAGGACTCCTGTAATCTATATGCATCCATGGCCTTACTAATCAAGGTGGAGTATATCATTTCTCCAGCTTGTTTATGAAATTCTATTTGGTCCAAGGAATGGATGTCCTTTGCCAATAATTCAAAGGTGGCCTTCTTATAATCTGCTACGGATTTGGGTTGTGGCACTGTTGGATGCATATATGACATTTGCATCTTTCCATCCTCAATATCAAATGCAAACATTAGTCTACTATGGTTAGGAGCTAAATGTTATAAATATTGAGCATATGTCTCAACTTTCAATTTTTCATTTTTCATTTTAATCTCCTTATATCTATCCTTAATGGTTTTTTCTCTGTCAGCTGGTCTGATAAAGGAAGAAACCTCTGCTGACTTCTGTCTTTCTATCAAATGTGGGTTAGAGGTGGTGGGTTCATTTGTTCCCTCTGCCTCTTTCCCTTTCTGACCTTGTTGTGTCTGGCCGTGGTTCTGACTCTGTTCCTTCTGCCTAACTCTTTTCTTCTTGTTCAAATATAGGATTCAGTTTTCTCCTTTTCCTTCAGTCTGCTTGTTCGTCCACTGTTTCCATTTGGGAACTAGAAGTCTCTTCTTTGTTTTTAGGGTTTTTCTCCTTATTCAGAGGTGTTTGCAATGCAGAGGGAACATCCATCCTTTGACCTTGATATGGGACCTGTAGGAACCCACTCAGGTCAATCTGCTGCTCAATATCATACAGAGCATTTTCAACATCAATATTTGTGCTATCTTTATCTACCAAAGTGTTTTCCAACCATTCAGTTTGGTTGGGATATGTTTCAATTTCAGGTACTGAATAATGTGCATAAGGAGCTAGTTTAACCCTCATTCTCATTTTACTTATTACTCCAGGACAATCGTACTGCCACATAAAACTCTTGGTAAATTTCAACTCCTGTAACACACTGTCTGCCTCTGGTCCAGCTTGTCTATTATTGAAAATGAAGGGGTCCGGTTCACTTTTGACTTTGAATTGGGCCTTCTTCTTTGCAGCCACGAAGTGGAGATCCTCTGAGTTGATGATTTGCCTGAAATATTCCATGGAAAAAATTCTCAAGGGAAGATACTTTGGCAATTTATATGGAGCCAGTTGGCAGCCATGGACTCTGATCTCTGTGTGATTCTGGTACAAGTACCAGTCTCCTATCTTACTATTTTTAGCCCGCTGAAGCACCTTTTTTTATATGAGGACTAATCGTAGGTTGCACAGTCCCTGTCAACATATTCATCATTGGGTGGACAAAGGAATCTATGAAGTCCTTATAATCAGAGACAATGGAATATTTCTGGACAATAGGTGCCCAATAGAGTAGAAACCTCTCTTTTCCTATACGATCACCTTTTATGATCTTCATGGGGAATTTATTAGTTTGGTAGTACAATAACAAAAAATAAAACACTACAGAGAATTTAAACACTCTTTCATTGGGCAATTTGATGAGTTGTTCATGCATTTTGTGTGCAATGAACAAAGCATAATTTAGCTTTGTCCTCATCAATAGAATTATACAATTCTAGAGGTCCTCCAATGGACAAAAGAGCTAAATTTGGGCTATGTTGGACCTGTAACATCTTATTGATGGATTCTGGAGTGATAGTGAAGAGAAACTATTGATTAGGGGCTACTACAACTCTCTGGCTAGGGATGTAACAGGTCTAACAATAGTGGATAATGTCTGCGAGATTATGGACTTCTGGGAATGAGTAGAGGGGGATATTTGACTCCCAGAGGTGAATGTCATCATCATGGTTTAAAAATCTGTCTTTGCTCGAGAAGTGGAGCTTCATTCTTTTAGAGGCAGAAGATGTATCTTTAATTTGAAAATCCATATCAACCAAGTATAGGTTATCTTGGTCAAGATGGGGGGTTAAAATAGGCTTAACATTCAGGGAAATGTGGGTAGACATTATATTGAAAATAGAGCTAAAAATTGGAAATTGATTTCGTCAGGTTCGACCAGTGGTCTGGGTTTTACAAGGTTTGTAAGGGTCTGGGTGAAAATTGCTTAAGTCATGGGTTGGAAAGCTAAATTAAGTTCACTCAATCTTAAATCAATTTAACTTTTTATATTAAAAGGGGTAAATGTAGTGTATTTTTGCAGAAAACCTGGAACCAGAGGTTGGTGTTGTGAATTTAGTTGAGGGTCTTAGGTTGCAGGCAATAGGTGGCGGCTCTATACGAGTGCTGGAGGCAAGATGGTGTCTAGTAGTTGTTTGGCAATTTGTAGACTTCAGGTGCACAAGAAAGCTAAGGCTTTCAATGTGTAGATGGTTGAAAAAAAAAATAATTTGGTTTTGCGGGACTTTATCAGGTGAGAATTGAGAAAAGCGGGAAAAATGGTTATGAAGAGTGACTCGTATCGAGAGAGTGGTTTTGCCCCTCATCACACCACTTTTGGGGAGAGGGTGGTAAAAATCGAAGGGGGTGCGAAATGATGCGATGGTGACACGTCACTAAAGTGGGTCTGGGAAAAACCACCCACTTTGGGCACTATCGAGCCATTAAAGCTAGGAAATGGAATGCATGTGAAATGGAGCGAGAACGACTAGATGATATGGGTGTTAATCAGACAGTGGTCGCACTGAAAAGATGCGCAGAGGGGATTGGGGGAAAGGTTAAGGAGGGGCCTTCCTTATCAAACACACTTAAGCCTATTTAATTAACTTTTAAATTGCGGATTAACTGAAATGATCCATCGAGCGGGTTTTTGCAAAGCAGAAGCGCTTTCAACTTAGGATAAGTTGATTTATGGGTTTTTTTATTAGAAAAGGGAAAATAACTTTTCACAAAGGGGGGAAAAGGGTTTTTACCTTGGGAAAAGGGATTTATGGAACATAATGATGATTTTAGCAAGGGAGTAGGGATTTAAAAGGGAATTTCTAGGGGAAAATATGGGATAATGAAGTAAGGGTAAAAATGGAGGGGAAAAGGGGTATTTTAAGGGATGATGGGGAAATTAATAAGCATGAGAGGGAGAAGCTTGTGAAAGGAGGGGGAGTTAGTTAAACTCATCTTATGAGCATGCTTTTTTCATTGATAACTGCTCCTGCACACTTGAAACACATAGTTAAGCATGAAAGTAGTGCTTATGACCCAAATGATTTGTATTTCTGCAACCTTTCTTTACTTACCCTTTACTCACCCTAACATTTTTTCTTCACTTTGGTGGGTGCACTTAAGCTAGCAAACCCTTTTCTTTCCTTTTCTTTTATAAAACAACTTATCTACTTCTAACCTTATATCTTCCAAGCGCTCAGATTAAACTGATGAGCTCCTTTTATTTTCTCTACCTATCTAATGATCTACCAAGATTAAACTGTTTGGTCAGATTTTATTCTCTAACTATAAACACAAAATTCAAAGCATGAAGTAGTCAAGATTAAGTAGTTTGACCAGCATGGGTTGTGGCATTTATGACAAGCTGCACACAACCATTATTTAAGACAGTAAAGGAAAAAGTAGTGGCACTTGGACTTGCACACTTTCGTGATCTGTTTTTTGTTTGGGGTTCATATTTTTTCATATTTTTTTTGTATTTTTTGATATTTTCTTATTTTTCTTGTCCTTTGATATTTATTTTAGGACATACGCTGTTTACATTTTTTAATTTTAATATGGAAAACAATTGCAGAAAGCAAAGGTATGTACAATGTTACAAGAGTTAACCTCAACCAATTCAAAATTATGAATCCTATCATTATAGGACTCTAATTGTGGCTCCACATGGGGATGGCATTTTTTGGTGAAATGTCAAGAACTATGAAGATTAGTAGCCTTTGACTTGTGACTGTAGTTACCTTGTAAACTGTGCTTTTGTGATTCCTGCTTTATTGATACTTATGACAATAAATCCTCCAAAGCTCAGGGCCTTCTCTCCGGGCTTCAACTTCAAAGGATTGCCATCCGATCCAATCTACACTCTGCAATGTTATGTACAATTATGTAAATTAAAGTGAACTATTGTGAGTCAGTGGAAAAATAATGCTTTAGCTTCCTACCATTAACAGGTCCTCCTGGTAGATTTGATCCATCTATGTTTGTTAAGAAAAAGGCATTGTTGCCTCTATAGCCATAAATGACATAAGGCCCCTGCCACAAAAAATCAAATTTTCCATGCTTGCCTTTGTTTTCTCTCCTTGAATCCCACTTAAGGACTTTGTATCCTATGTGAAAATCATCCGCTTGAGTCTTTTTATCAAAGTCTTTGTTGATATTTTCCTGGATTGCCTGTGATTTTACATATACTTCTTCTCTGGTGTGCTACAGGTGTATGGTTTGATTTATTCTTCTCTGAATATCATTTGGTTCCACCTGTAATTCCTAGAGGATCTTAATGATTGGTACTCCCAAGGATGATGGGAAAACTGCATCCATCCCATAAACCAGTTGATAGGGTGATGTTCCAATAGACTTCTTAGTAGTTAGTCTATCTTCCCATAAGGCATTGACTAACTTCTTGTTCCATGTCTTTTTGTTATCTTCCAGTAACTTTTTGATAATATTGACCATGCTTTTGTTGGATGACTTTGCTAGTCCATTACCTTGAGGGTAATAGCTTTGTTATCGGGAAATCTAGTGTCCATTCAGAGTTGCTAGTCCCACTAAGATGGGTAGCTATCTTAGAAACAAACAAACTAAAGTTACTTGCATTTTCCTTTATGAGAAGTAGATGAGAGAGAAGCAGAGAGTACCAACCTCAGTCTTTTGCTTGGATCCTTGCTTGTTTCCTCTCCCCTTTGACAGATCTTTGTCGCTCCTTCCTTGCTTGTCCCACTTCAAAGAACACCTGCAGAGTTAAAGCAGCATAATACCATCAAAGCATAGAGATCTACAATCATAAACAATAGAGGACCAGATATATATTGACCACACAAATGCATATATCAACTCAGACATACAAGAATATGGAGGAAAATTCAAATAGCTTTATTGATAGAAAGAGTAGAAGAGAGGATTACAACCCATTGATCTGACCCAGCGTCATCGTCTCAGCATAAAAGCCCTTCTTCACCTCATGAAAATCTTAGATCACCCAACAATGTTGCACAAAGAAACCAACAACACTTCCTTACAAAATACAAGATTCCAGCCACCGGATCTCTGGGATGAGGGATCCATATATAGATGTTTGCAAGTGGGTGAGTCAGCTTCTGGGATTTTGATTAGTGTCCTCTCTCTAATAGTTCTTGGTTCCACTTGGAGATTCATGAT
>APFE031641797.1:0-12268 GCA_000404065.3 Pinus taeda
AACCTTCAACCATGAAAGGGAGGTCTCACCCTGCATAAAAGGAAGAACTTCAACCTGAAAAGGGAAGTCTCAACCTGTGATGGTTTAAGGATGACCAACAACTCTGGAATGCTTAATGCAATTCCTGGAACTCTTCCAAAACTGGCAAGAAGCTGGAGTCTTCTGCTACAGGAAGTGTTCTCATTTTTGTTCCCAGAACTCTTCCAAACTGGAAAGAAGCTGAAGTCTTCTTCTAGTTGAAGTGTCCCAGATTGTCAACTGAAGGCATGTTCACGGGCATCTTTGTCTCTGGCTACAACTCTGAAACTGGTGTGGCCAGTTGTGGCTCAGGCTCGCTTGATGTGGCTTTGAAGCTTGTAGATGACCATCATTTCCCCCCCTGTCAAATACAAGGTGAGATGATGGAGAAAACTCAATTGCAAGACTTTTCAATACTCTCGAACAAGTTCTGACATGTGTTTGGAATATCTTCTTGGCTGTTGATGCCCATTGCCAAGAAGTGATCCATCCAAGATGAATCTTTGTTCTTGCAGGACGTTTATTTCTGAAGCATTTGTGTGAATAATGGCTAGTTTTATGACAGTGCTTACATGGATGAAGATCAAAGCAGTGATCTTTCAAATGGCCAACTCGGTCATAGTGTTGGCATTTTACAATCTGTTGTTGTTGTTGCTGTGGAGGAAGAGGAGTAGAATCTGGAATAGCTGGAGGTGAACTATCATGAGGAGCAGGTGAACTGTCATGAATAAATCCAACACTCTGAAACTGAATGGGCTTTGAGTAGTCTGGAATATGAAAGTACAAGTCCTTGTCATATCCAAGACCGGTTCTGTGCTTGTTGTGGACAAGCTGTTCCCAAGGTCTGGTGATGGGCTTGGGAAGTGCAGACTGAGTTTCTGCATCTGCATGTACAACTGCTGCTTTATTTGAATGAACTGTAACATTATTGACTTGCTGCTTATGGGTTGCAGTCTCAATGTTCTGAACAGAAACATGTTCAGAATGACTCCTCTATTTTAATTCTTCTTGCTGTAGCTGAGATTCAAGATGCAAAAATTCTATCTTTTCTTGTGCATTTTGTATACATTTTTGAATGTCAGTAATAATGTCTTTATTGATTATGATTGCGCTGTCAGCAGTGTATTCGATTAGAGTTCTCAATAACTCTAATATTCTTTCAAGCTTAGCCATTTTTCTTAGCAGTGGGAAAATAAAGAGTGTGAGCAATTATGCAATATCTTCTTCTACAAACAATATCAAGCCTTAATGATAGGCTTTGGAGCAACCGTTAAGACCAACTTTCAACATATACCACTTAAAAATTTGGTTAAAAATAGTGAGCTTAAACTGTTGGAGAGAAACTCAAAAGGTAGATTCCCAATGCAAAATGGTACATGTAAAGACATAAATAAATACTACCTCAACCTGTTTAAAAAATTGAATTCATGTCTTGTTCATGAGAACCTCAACTGGAGCTAATCCTTCCTTGCCCACAAGGCGCAACTGGTATTTTCAGTGTCTTGTTTTTAATTTATGTCAATCTACAACACTACCTTCTTGGAGCCAGATGCCATCGTTCAGGCATGGGCTTGCTGACAACTTCAATTTCCTGCACTTTATTTACATGAAGTAACCATAGTAGGCAAAATGCATTACTTTTTGAATTGTCTCGGGGACTTTATACTTGTGGGCGGTTTAGGAGGCCTGCACGAGAGCACCCAACTTTCGGAGGTTAAATGTAAATGGCTTGAAACATAGTGGAAAAACCCTTAAGAGATTGAATCTAGAGCATAAAAATGGAGTTGTGTGCTTTTATGGAATTGCACAACCTTCCAAAATGCACGTATGCTAACACCCATCTAAAGCAGAGAGCACAACCTTAACATGCGTGGCTTAATCTTGTTGACATGCATGGCTTAATCTTAGACAATGACTATTGATAGGATCAACGTACTTCAACTAGCAACGTTTTACGCAACCCTTCAATTCGTGTAAGAAATGCCACAATCGACTAGATTATATTGAAGATACACCTCTTCCTCAACCAAAAAAAACAACACTAAGCTCAAAATAATTGACTTCTTGGTTCTCGACTTGCTGGGTCGGACTGGGACATGTGTTCTACAAATGTAAATATGATGGATGCTTGCTGGATCTCGTTTAGGGTTTGGATCTTGCTTATCATCATCCACTGGTTCACAACTAGATCATGAATTTGGAAAGCCACAAAAGAATGCTCCGTTGCCATGCATTTTCTTTATAGAGGGATACACTATTCACTTCTTAGATCATACTAGCTATAAACTTACATACTTTACAGTTGAATCGAACAACATGTCTCTGTGACAAAACGACTTGTAGAGCTGTATCTTGAAAACAAAGAGAGACAATCGCTTGAACCACCATTCAACATGACGGTTGCATTTCCAGTTCTTCTCTTTGCATTACCACAACACGCTAAGATATCTTGCTTGCTGTGATTTCAAAATAAAACAATATTAGCTCTCAACGGCGGGACAGGAGGAGCGGCTTCAATGAGAGGAAACCCGATGACTGCATAAATATATAATTTCATATTTGATTGCAGGACATGTATGAAGAAATGTACTGCGGATTCAAGTCTGCTACAGCTTATTGAACACTGCCTTGAACTGATAAACAGTGTCCCCTTTGGGTGCGCTTTAGGGACTCACTCTATGCCACAAAATACGCTGCCTCTCAGCCCAGAACTTCACCAGCTAGGGGAAATAATAACAAGATACCACAACCTGCATCCAGAGTGAACTTTCGCTATATGGCAACAAACTTTTACTCGAATTCCCGACTGCAATTAATTCCTGGATTTACCATAAGAGGTCTAATATTTTATTGCCTCTGTTCACCAAAAATGTGCAATTCATAATTATAGTGCACTGTTAACATGTTTTTGACAAATAAATGCCTTGACAAACAACTCCTTTGCAATCGTCACTTTCCAGCAGAATTTACGGACCAAAAATTCATTAAAACACAGTCGATGATATCTATAGAATACATGTAATACTTCCTCCAATCATATTCTCTAAACCGCTTTCTGAAAATAAGATTGGACCTTCAATCCGCCTCTTCCAGGCCCATGTGTATTATCTTTAAAGACCCAATCCTTTTATTTATTCAATAGAGTACATTCATTTTGTGATAAACACCAATGTCCATTATCAAATAACAAAATACTGTGTAAGAGCGTGGGCAAAACACTGTAACTCAATCAACCCTAATTGAACATATCCATCCACAGGTTTACCGGATGAATCGAAGAAGAGCAGAGCTCTGATACCAGAAATAAGCCGCCTTTGGCCATACATATCACATGCATTCAAACGCATTCAACAGGAGTGGATTTTGGGCGTTCATCAAAACGGCTCATCATTCAACAGCGAGATTCATCATACACCACTCAGCATTGTCAGTCATGAACCAGCGCTATTCATGAAAAATTTAACGTACAGCGCTTCTGAGAATGGACAGATGCGTTATGAGGCAGCGCTGGAATAAGGCAGAGGCAAATTATTTCAGATCTGAGCACAGAATAATCAATGGAGGCGCAGGTGCAAAAACGCCCTTTTTGAAATGTTTATGACAGTCAGAGAACTGAACAGTCAGACAGAGGGGCAACAAATTTTATGGACAACAGACACCAGCAGCAGTATAATCAGGTTGCAGCTAAAATTGAGCTGAAGAAATATTCATGAAATGATCTGCACATACACATAAGGACCATAAAACAAATGGCTCAAAAATAATTATGCAGGGCAGGAATACGCCTGCTCTGATACCATGTTAAACACACATGGGAAACATAAAATAGGAAAGATAAATCATGTGAGTACAATTTTTATTAACAAGAGATATACATTTATAATACATGTGATGATCGTTGGGTTTCACATCCCAAGGTCTCTTGGACTCCTTTTGTCCATTCGGCTTCCACACTAACCCATTGAGGATTAGGTGTCCAACATAGGGTTACAATTTGATATCATTGACTACATGTTGTATGTAAGTCTCTCATCCTAGAGCTTCACATTTTACATTCATTTTTTATGATATCGATAACTTGATCATATTTAGTTGTGGAATTAGAAAAACTATTTAATTAATATTAGACACAAGGAATACCCCCTGAGGTGAAGGGAGGTCAACCCTATTCACCTAAAGTGGGGGGGTTTTTAACCCTCAATGAATGTCTTCTTAGATTGTTCCTAAGTTACTGGGAACAATCTTCGAGCCAATACTAGGTAAGGACTAATAAGAGAATCTTAAATGTTCTTTAGACATGTGCAATTAAAGTGGAAATCAATTTAAATAATTAATTAAATATATAAAGAAATATAAAAATGATTATTCATAGTTGGATCATTGTGAGTAATTCACTTTATTTATTGGTATATCAATTATTTCTAATAGTCTTTTGGTTAGATGATATATGTTAGTAAGAGAATTTTTAGCCCTGAGGGTTAGCTTTACTAGTCAAATTTATGTTGCTAAAATCACCTTAGTAATAAGAGGTCACGAGGTCAATTCTACTCGACTCCTTCGGGATTAGGTTTTGCTAATAAGTTGGGGGGAAGTGATCCCTTTGAGTGAATCTGCCTAGATAATTCCTTAGGAAAAGAAAAAGTAAGAGAATTTCAAATATTCTAATTAAAAAGGATATCAATAAATAATTATTAAAATAAAAATAAATAAATAAAATTATGTAATCAAAATATAAAATAATATATATATAATAAATATTATATCAATAATATTTAATAAAAAAATTAACATTTTTGGTCTACAAATATTTAATAGAATTGTAACTATTCTTAGCCTATAGCATAAGAAGAGGTTAGATAATTGAAGATGATTACAAATATTTAATAAAAGGAATTTGTTTTTAGTGCGATTTTTTGGAAGCTTTTCCGATGGATTTCTAGTGGATTTTTCCAGTTTAATTTCTCTAAAATCCGGCAGAAATTCATTGAAATCACAAGATTGATAGGTAAATCCGACACAATAGAAGTGCCCTAGGGGTTTTCATGTTGTTGAATCCATATATATAATCAAAAAATCATTTTAAATAATACAAATCAAGATTTCACCTCAATGTTTTCCACCCAATTCAAACACCGGCAATTCCAAAAATCACACTATAAACAACTCTTTAATAAAATATGTAATATTTTCAACTTAAATAACAAAAAAAAAAGATTAAACACTATATTATATTGTAAGAAGATTTGACAACATATTATAAACTATATTCCTCCACCAAGAAAGTTTATTATATTCCTCCACTGAGAAAGTGTTACATGTGAGAGATTATTTCTTTTTTATTAATTTGCAAGCTGTTGTCTAGCCATAGCAACTGATGTTATTGAATCTGTCGTGACTCTAATTTGCAACATTTTCTTTTCCTATTAACTTCCAATGTTACAATCACCACTTTTGCAAGTTTTCTAAGTTCTCCCTCCACCACAAGTGCCAAACAACTTTTATGAAATTTTAATCTTTAATGATTGTGAACTTTTTATTATTTTAAAAAACGAAAAATAGCATGGATGAGTATAACAACCAGTTTTATGGTTAAATTAAATAAACTAAAACTTTTATATATAGAATATTTATAAATATATTTAAATGAAAATATAAATATTTGCATTCCGTGAATATATGAGGTATACTTTTAGTGTTATAACAAAGCACGCGGTCTTCTAATGAGATTACGACGTATCTTTGTACAAATCCAAGAGGTCAACGACACCAGCAACAACCAACCAACCAACCGTCGGTAGCGATGGCACATGAGTGATTCAGAGTGTTCGCTTTAATAAACGAAAAAAGTTTTCGTAGGATGGGAGCATGTTTCATGCATATGGTTGGTTAGTATGCCGAGTTAAATTTTAAATTTAAATTGCGAGTTGTAGATCGAGGGGTTTAGTCTCTGTTAGGTTATAGGTTTAAATTTTATGGGACGAGTTGAGGATTGAAGTTATTTTGGGGAATTAGACTATAAATTTTATGAGGATTAAGGATTGAAGTCACTTTGAGGAATTAGACTATCTCAAAAGGTGTCCAGACTCAACTTAGCCTCACAGGGACCTAATGATAGCATCCTACTGTGAATTGATCATGCTTAAAAATAAAAGTAATAAAACTATAATGGAGACTTTTCATTAGATTCCATTCTTGGTATTTGTTTTTAACAAAAGGCATCTAGATAGAGCAAACTTTGATTTGAAATCAAATTTTATATATAAAAAGAAATTAAAAAAAAAAAACTAGATTTAATTCAAATCAAATACAAAAAAGGTATTTACACAGAGGAAGGCTTGATTAACTCTCATAAAAAATAGCATTCTTTATCTTAATAATAAAATTCAAAATGTCTATCGAATCTCTCATATTGATCCTCTTTATATCTCGCGTATATCTGTTTTCTCTCATCTCAACAAAAAAACAAAGGTGATCAATCAACAAGTCAAGTGTTAATAAAAAATATGAAAAAAAAGATTGAGATGCATGGCAATACAAAGGAAACAAACACATAACATCTAACTTCTAAATTTTGTCCTATAGATATCAAATTTGTGTTTTTGTTCTATTTTCTAAATTTAACCCAAATTTCATAGTAGGAAACCCTTAAAACCAAAGTTTAGCAAAGCGTCGAAGGCAAAAAAAAAAACGCTAATCATGGTGGCTAACTCAGAATTTGCATATGATCCTAATTGCGAGGGCACAATTGCAATATTTACACGCAAGTGACAACAACATGTTGTGCCTAAAAGGAGCTCTTTGCCAGTTGCAAGAAAGGGTTGAGCACGAAGCTTGAAATGGTATCCCTCTCGAACTGAAGTTTGAATCTCAGGGACCCGTAATACATTGCCACTTTGGCATTGGGATTGTTGATGTGAGACCAATCCCATTTACCATTGGCCATTGCATTCTTCCTAGAAAATATTTGGGATCTATGTAGGTTGCAGACCTACCTAACCCATGTGATTCATTTACTCAAGAAAACATAAAAAGAACAAGCTATAACAGTATGAGCAAGCTCTTAAGAGCATATAATCCAAGGAAAATAATCTCTTGCTTTATCCACTAAGCTTGTAAAGAAGTAACTTTGCACAAAATACCTATGAAAATTACTGGAGAGATATA
Source organism: Pinus taeda (assembly GCA_000404065.3). NCBI lineage: Eukaryota > Viridiplantae > Streptophyta > Pinopsida > Pinales > Pinaceae > Pinus > Pinus taeda. Next base: position 7,183 of record APFE031641797.1, read on the forward strand.
TATTTACCAAGAAGTACATTAAACCAACCAACAACAATCATAAAACATAAACACAATGCAAATAGTTTTTACCCTAGGAAAGCCCCAAATTTGGGCAAAAACTCAGCTGACGGAATTTAATTAGTCGCCTTGGCCAAAATTTGGCTAAGCCTAGTACAATAGAGTCTTCACGTAGTCTTTTAAAGGCTTCATTACATAGAATTCCACAGGCACAAAAACTACCATGGTACAGAAAGTTGTGTAACCACCATTGTTGACCCAATCAACTTTGACTTTTTCCACGAGTCAAGTTTACCTAACAACAGCTACCTGGAAAGATGAATATCCATATGAATACTGGTCATACTGTGACTTGTTGAACCTGAATGTACACTACTCTCATCTACTTGTTGCATCTCACTGCGTATCTTTTTTCCAATAACAATAACCCATTTTGAATCTAATGGAAGTATATTTAGACATGGACTTGGGTGGTAGCTTTGTGTTCTCTACAACAGATTGTGAACTATTTCACAAATCATTTTTGATAAACCCTAGGAGCCCTACAACACAATATGCAATGAAACAATTTTAAGTATTTAGGTGGGAGGAAAACAAAATGAATGCACATGGTGATTTTGACAACAACAAAAAATGAAACAGAGGAGGTAGGGTGGAATACATGGCATTGAAGTATGCATCTCCCCCATGTTGGCGTGCTCAGAATTCAAGAGGTCACATTGATCACATCGTTAATATGAAGTGCATAAACTAACAGTAACATCATTTAGGAAGGGGAGTCAGTGACTATTGCCTCCAGTATGTGGTGGTCGAAATAAGAGATTGATGGTGATTAATAAAGGTATAATTTACAAAAGGACACAAACTGTTAATGAATGAAACTCGCAACTCTCAAGTGAGAGAAACTGAGGCTGGAAAACAATGTTGCTCCTTTCATTAATTAATCAAACAATAAATACATATCTTATAGAGTTATTCGAATAGGGATATCAAACAAACCCATAAAAAATAGGATCTCATTCCTAAATACAACCACAATCATAACTGCATAACACATTATTACTCCATTATTTCCAAGTCCCCCCCTTAATGGAGAAAGGATTTATCTCCACACCTAACATCTCCCTAAACAACTCAAATTTCATCTTCCCAAGAGGCTTAGTGAAAATATCAACAACATTTTCACAAGTATTACAATATTCAAGAAAAATTCTTTAGACTTTATCTTCTCTCTAACAAAATGAAACTTAGCATCATCATGCTTTGTTCTTGCATGATAAACTAGATTATTTTCCAACTTGATTGAGCTCTAGTTATCACATTTGATCACAGTAGCCTTCTTTTGTTCTTCTCCAACATCTTGAAAAACTCACCTCACCGAAACAACTTCACAAGTTGTTGCACATAAAGCTTTATACTCTTCCTCAATGGATGACAAAGACACAGTAGGTTGCTTCTTGCTACTCCATGAAACAATCCCGGATCCAATGCTAAAATCATAACCTGTAGTAGTTCTCCTATCATCCTAGTTACCAACCCAATCTGAATCTGAGTAATTTGTCAGCTCAACATCAAATGAATTAGTATATTTAATACCAAAATTAATTTTTCTTTAAGATACATGAGTACGCCTTTCACTGCTTTCCAATGGCTTCCTAGATCTCTCGCCATGAACTGACATAACACTCTAACATAGTATGCTAAATTAGGTCTAGTTGTAGTAAGATAATTCAAGCTTCCCACCAGATGTCTATACGTTGTACCATATACCTCCTTTAAGCCATCATCAATATGAAGTTTCACATTCGGTTGCATTGGAAAAAAAGAAGCTTTACACTGATCCATTTTAAACTTCTTAAGCAATTCTCTAACATACTTACCTTGAGAAACAAAGTCTGACCAACATTTCTCCAAACTTCAAGACCTAGATAGTAATGTAACTCTCCAAGATATTTCATCTCAAATACTTGTGACATCTTCACCTTAATTCCATTAATTAGTTTATAATAATTCCCTGTAACAATTAAATCATCAACATACAAGGAAATCAGTACAACATGCCCCTTTGCATCAATTTTGGTATACATATTTTGATCACTTTCACCCCTCTTAAAACCCTTTTGAAGAAATAAGGAATCTATCTTTTCATAGCATGACCTGGGTGCTTGCTTCAGCCCGTACAAGGCTTTCTTTAGTCTGCAAACTAAATGTTCATGCCCCTATTTCACAAACCCTTCAAGTTGTGTCAAATACACCTTCTCCTTTAAATCACCATTCAAAAAAGTGGATTTTACATCTAGTTGGTGCAAATTCCAATGGAAATTTGTAGCTAATGCAATTAAAAATCTAATAATATTTAGTTTAGCTATAGGTGAAAATGTTTCTGCATAATCAATGCCCTCTTTTTGTGAGTACCCTTTTGCCACCAATTTGGCCTTATATTTGTCTATACTATCATTTGCTTTAAATTTGTGTTTGTACAACCATTTACATCCTATGGAATCTTTATCTTTAGGCAATTAAGTCAATTCCCAAGCTTTATTTTTAATTATAGAGCCATATTCTTCCTTCATTTCTTTTCTCCACTCTTCATGTTCAATAGCTTCATTAAACCTCATCAGTTCTATGACATTTAAAACACTACTCATCAAGGCATAGTCCTTATACCTTTCAGGTAGGCGAATCTATAGAATATATCTCCTTGGCACATCACTATCTTCATCCATGTTCTCTAAAGGTCCTTCACCACCTCTAGTTGAACTCAACCTGCTGGTGGTGTCCATATCACTAGATTCTTCCTCAAGCTTTTACTGCTTATTTTCTTCTGCTTCTTATTTTATTGTCTTCAACTTCAGAAAGTATGTGCCACCTTTCATAGTTGTTATCCTTGTTGCCTTCATCTGCCTACTCATGGAAAATTACATCTATGCTTGCAAATACTTTGTGAGTATAAATATCAAGGCAAATATTTCCCTACATTATTTTACTTAGTAAATTGACATGACATGCAACGACGACAAAAATGTCAAGTCAATTTACTAAGTAAACTAAGGTATGTGTTTTACTTGTCAATCTGGGTTTGTAGACTTGGAAGCACGTCCAAGGTATATGCATTTCAGATAAAGTCATTTTCGGAAGGCAAGTCTCAAAGTTTAAGGGAAATGCATATTACAAATAAGTTCTAAGTTTAAAGAAACTAAAAGGTCTCTGATTCAAGATGCAATAAGCAAAGGAAGAGGCTCCTAACTTAGGAGGTCTTGGTTGTCCTTCCCCACAGTGTTGTCCTCAAGAAGAGAAACTAAAGAGTGGAAATTTGTGATGTGTAGAAAGCAAGAGAAGAGGCTCCTAACTTAGGAGGTCCTGTGATTTGATAATGAGATCTAAGACAATGATAACATATTACACACTTATGTGAATGGATTTGTCTATGTCATTTTAAGCAATGGATCGATAAGATTGCGAAATGAATTGACAATGAAGAAATAAACAAGACATAATAGACAACACATGACACAACAAATTTAATGAGGAGTTCAACAATACTTCTGGGCTACATCTCCTGGTCCAGCCTTCAGTGGTGGCCTCTCTATTATGTCTTCAAGAAGAATTCTTTTTACAACAATGAGCTCAATTTGAGCCTCACACACAATAGAATACAATAATAAGAGCTTTACTTGAACCTCTTAAGTTTTCTATGAGTACATAGACTCCCTTAGTGCTCTTTATCTCTGTGCTAACTCTGTCTCGGCATTTGCCTGCACTATTGCTTCCTCTGATGCACTCTCTGTTTGTGGCTTCATAGCGAAAACTAGCTATTCGCTTCAGGTTCCTGTCTCTCGGTCGCCCCGGCCTCTGCACACTTTGAATCCCTCTGCCAGCGTTATTCAATCATTGCTTAACGCATGGAGAGGAGGTGGCAACCCATTATGTAACGCCAGAGTGCCTCGGGCCTCTGAAACTCCTGAAACAGTCACGCTCTTCTTTCATAGTGAAAATGTGTTTTCACAGAGAAAATCTGCCAAAACTCAATATCTCGGACTTCAAAAGTCCTTAAATCCTCCTCATCCTCCCATTAGGTCTGCCTATTGGTCGTTGTCGCAAATTGCAATGGCTTTGTCCCTTGTGTTTCATAAATGTATTAAGAACTGCGATAATGCATTAAGGATGGCTCTTCCCAAACTTGAAATTATATGTAATGGCCTTAAGGTACCCTTTCGGGTCCAGCGTATCGCATCGATGCTTTCCCCTTTGCAATTTGTTCAACAAATGAAACTGCAAAATACATTAAAAATGATGCTTGGCGGATCTCGAGATCCATGTAATATGGCTTATAATATTCATTGGGTCTGGTCCATCGGATCACATGTATGCATGTGTCATAACCCCACTCCGTTAGGTTGCTCTGATTACGATATCGCAATCTCTCATCGCAATAATCCCTAGGTCGTTGTAAGCGCTTCTGCAATCCCCGATAGCGATCCGGCGATGCAATATGGGCCGTCGATCTGTGCGCTTGATCGACGGTCCAGATTAACTCCACCAATTGTCGTCGCAACCTTCATGAGCATTGCGCTGCTAAATGTTGATCGCTGTCGCATCTCCTATGCAGATCCCTGCAGAAGGTCACTACTGATTGCGATCCACCACTCAGATCTAGACCGTTGATCGGCCAGATCTGACGGCCACTATGCATCACTGATTCCGCCTCTGATACTCTGTTTTTCCATTTAGTTCACAGGTTTTTGCCTCCCGATAATGGTTTGAAAGGCTTCCTTATGTGATTTTTCCTTGGTTTTGGCATGATTTTCTTTAATTTTTGAAGACAGAGAGTGTTTCTTGGATCCTTTTGGATCACACCTTCCCACTGAAAAGGCTTTTGGACCACCAAAAGTTGGTTTTCAAGCATTGTTTAAGTGAGAATATAGCTGCCTCACTTGCCCAATTTCTATCCATTTTTCACTGTTAGGTTTTGAACCTTTGAGTGTTGACAATAATACTGAGAGGGGGGGTGAATCAGTATTATCTAATTCTTTTGCCAAATCTTTCTTATTTATACTTTGAATTATTTTTGCATACCAATACCATA
>APFE031641803.1:31180-74769 GCA_000404065.3 Pinus taeda
GTCGGGGTACGCAGGTTACCCATGGGCCACCTGCGTACCCCGAGGAGCGCATCCCAAAACCCTTATGCCTCCAAAAAATCAAACTAAGACTTAAAATTAAATTCTAAACGGATGAAATTAAAGAGGATGTTGTGGATTACCTGGAAGTGACGGCGTTCGATTCCGACGGTTTGATTTTCCGCACTCTCCACGGGAAGTTTCTTGCCAAAAGCCCTTTTTTCTACCTCAACAGTAAAATGGTAAAAATGACATGGTAAAAGGTCTTTTTATAGGTTTTTTGGATAAATGAATATTAAATTTCTTTATTTTTCACCATGGAAGGTCATTTTTCAATGTATTTTTTGCCTATCTTAAAAAGGTATGAGTAATGTGTCGTTTTTGTGCAGGACAAAGGGATTTTCAAGGAAACTTGTCATTTTTCACAAATCAAACATCAGAGTCATCTTTTAAGCCCTTTTCTGACTCCTAAAAACTGAAAAGATTGCCGAGTGTTTCTTTTACACTCGTTAAAATGCAATTAAAAGACGGTCCCCTTACAGCCCTTTTCTGACCGAAAAAATAGGAAAAGATTGCCGGATTTTTGTCGTTTCAAATTCGATATTGGAAATAAAACGACATGTCCTTGATCGCTTTTTACTTTTCAGGTCAAAGACACTAACTATGAAAATATCCTTGGTCCCAAGATCAAGCAGTTCTCCAAGGTATTATTTTATACTTTTTCGGGCTTAGGAGACACAACTTTACGAAAAAGTTCAATCCGGAGTCTTCTAAGTTTTTCAGACTCTCTAAATATGAAAAGCGCCGAGTTTCTCCTATACTGGACTCGTTAAAATTTCACAGTAAAGGACCTGTTCTATTACAAACAGGAACGGACCACTCCTTCTTAGGGTTCGCATCAAAAACTAAGTGGACTCATCCGAAGGATGAGCTTACAAACAAGCATATGTTATCCTCCTCAAGCTTGTAAAAAATAAAGAGGTACTTGCCAGAAATGGTGGGGAAAAATGAGAAGAATGAGCCTATTTGATATCCTTTTGTCTCAAGAAAAACCTTACTACCACTCTTGAACACGACACTTATTCATTCACCTGGGTTGGGAAATCCTTTACCTCACAGTTGACCAAAATCACTTAACATCTTTAACCGGGTTATGGGAGTCGACTTTGATTCATTTATCACCAAACCATCTGTTGTGTCGTTATGTGTTCAAGGGGTCTGAAACAAGATATTCAACCGCAAAATACCTATCATTCATTGTGTCATCATTGAGTCAGTCTTCGCAGCAACATTTCTTCAACTTGAACTATGATTTCGTGTTGTAGGCTTACCTGCGACGGGTCACTTTCTATCGACATCAGCACATTATCTAGAGAGTTGACTTAGAAATCGTCAGTACCTTGGAGTCTGCATGCATCAATGGCAGGTTTCTCGCCTTCAACGTCAGTTTTCATCATTGACTTGCGATTGAAGGATTCCATGAAATGTTCGACACCGACTCATTCATTCACATCTCAGGGATTGTGCTGGGTACTTTGAGAACCATTGACATTACTGGTGGTCTCTCTCACGCTTGTTAACAGTTTACATCATTGACTGGTAATCAAGTGGTTTCTACCATGTTCGACATCGACTCATTCATTCACATGGCTAGAATCTACCAATTCGGGAAGCAGAAATGAAGACCCTGGATCTAGTTTCCACCATCCAGGCTGCGAGGAGTTTTGTATTCATTATGCTGTAGACCATCATAAACAGATGGCTGCGCCCATACTGTGTCTACACGAGTCTATGATTATGATGTATTATGAAAATCATTCTTGTACCAGAATAGTTAGTCTAAAGGGTAGATGCTGCTGGAATTAGGACTTCCATTGTGGACTTGTGAGGAGAGATCACTATCCTTCCTTGTTGCCATATTGGGAGTGGGTGAGCTTGTCAAAGTAGAGGAAATCTCTTGTTGGACCCTGGGAGGAGCTTGCACAACACCAAGGCTCAGGTTGTAATGGTTCCTTTTTTTTTCCTTAATACAAATAAGTCCATTCTTCTCAATGATTTGTTGTTAATGAATTATTTCATGTACTCCTTGGTCTATGTGATGAATATGCTTTGTTTTATGAAATATTCAGATGTTATGTAATCGTTTGCTTTGTTAGTTATACAGGTCTGAAAGTGAAGGAGGAGCTCATCTGGATCAGCAAGGCTGGACTGCTACAACAAGCGTTGGACCTAAGGTAAGATCGAAAACACTTGGTCTCTCATAGAATAATGTATATTTAGAGAAGGATTGATCTTGTTTGGTTTGTTTGTCACTAGAGAGTCTTAGACTCCTAGGGAGGTTAGGTTTGTCCGCAAACATAACTCTTTCCGCATGACAGTTCTTGAAACCTAAAAATTATTAAAATGGAACATACATGAAAGTAGAAACATAAAGCATGTTCATTATATTAACTTTAAATCATATAAATGAATGACTAATTATACATCAATATAAGATTCATAAATGAATTACAACATAATTTGATGCATAAACACATTTAATATCGGAAATAGAACAACATTCCTTTTATTGAAGTAAGCTACAAGTAAAGTGGAGAAATACAACCTGAGTCCTTCTCCAGCTCCAAGCAGAACCATCCTCCAGATTCGTACTTTCCTGGCCTTCAGCAATCTTCCTCCATCACCAATACAAGGATATCTCAAGCAAGATGGGGGATATCTATAATCAAGGAAACAAGGGTTTCATAAATCTCTGGAGAGTGTACAAGGAACAGGGATTCTTTAGAATCGATCAGGGATAATCTCACTATAGTATCAATATCTCATCTCTTCTCCCTTAAGGCCTTCCAATGGAGGCTTATTTATACTTCTCCAAATTAGTTTTTTTAGTTTGAAAATAGTTGGGCCACGGGCAATAGGAGGTAAGTAATAGGTAAAACCCGTGAACTCCTCTCGAAATTAAGGAAATTTAGTTTTTTTAAGTGTTTTAACATATGTATGCGGGTTGGATATATGCTGATCCACATGTACATGCTTTTATCACAGGGAAAAGTAGCGTATAGGGAATAAAACACTGTTTTTTAGATTTTGGACCAAGTCTAGAAGGAAGGGTTGCCCTGGGCCATAATCAGAGTATCAGATATACAAAGAGTGGTAAATGGTGCTATAACAATGTGGCCAAGAATTTTACCTTCCTACATAGCAAACAAACTTTTCTTTGGATTAAGAGAGATCCCAAACTTTCTACACTTCTGAAGAATGACTCTTAAATGATGTAAATGTTCATCATTTGAATGTGAAAACATAGTTACATCATCTAAGTATACAACCAAGAAAACGTCTTTTTCATCTAAAAATGTTGTGTCCATGGCACACTGAAAAGTGGCCCCTACATTTTTGAGACCAAATGGCATCTTTGCATATTTGAATGTGCCCCAAGGTGCGGTGAATGTTGTCTTGTCCTGATCATCTTCATGCAATAAAACTTGATTGTAACCAGAGTAGCCATCCAAAAGTGACAACCGGGAAGCACCATCAACTCTCTAAAGGATATGGTCCATTTTTGGAAGTGGGTAATTATCTTTCATAGACACTTTGTTCAAGTTTCTGAAGTCTACACAGAGCCTAATCTCCCCATTCTTCTTTCTTGTCGGGACTAGATTAGATATCCAATCAAAAAATTTGATAGGAACAATGATGCCCACCTTGTAAAGTTTGTTAACTTCTTTCTCTATGGATGGTAGCAACCTTGGGTTAATCCTCCTTAGCTTTTTCCTGAAGGGTTTTTGATCGGGCTTGATTGGGATGGTATGCTGAATTATTTTCTTATCATACTCCTTCAAATCTGCATAATCCCAAGCCAAAACATCAGAAAATTCAGACAATAGATGAATGTATTTCTCTTTTACCTCAAGAGACAATGTTTTGGACAGCTTTATCATTTTTGGTTTTATTGTTGTTCTAATGTTAATGTCTTCGACACCTTTCTCTGTAGGAACCAATGTAGGCTTCCTTGCTACATCATCCTAATCAAACAAGTCTTCCAAAGTTATAAGACCTTTCAGAATATTGTTGTCCTTTAGTTGTAATATATCAACTTGGGTTGCTTCAATGATCTAATCATCCTCATCATAAACTACATCAATGGAACAATTTTCAAACTCTCCTTCACTCTAAAGAAAGTTATTCACCTATTTGTCATCCCAGAATACTTGCCATTATCGCAAGTTGTCAGGAAAAGAGGGCCGATGCTTCACATGAATCTCAAACTTCTTGTTTGAAAAGATGGGGATTTTGAAATTACTTGCGGCTATAGCTAATGAATCTTCCATAAGATTCTGACTTCTTCGTACAACTGAAACAGTATACTCGGGAAACATCTTAAGAATATCTAAAACTGTGTTTCTATATTGTTTCATTGGTGGATGGTGAGCTTGATATTCACCTTTAACTTGCTTGATTACAAGTTCTGAATCACCATACACAAAATTATTCGTGCACGTAACCTCTTCAAGATCTTCAAACCTGTGATCAGCGCTTCGTACTCCACCTCATTGTTAGTGCAATCAAAAGCCAACTTGTATGAGCATAATCTAACATGCTAATGGAGATTACCTTGATGATGATGATGTGGACTTCAAATCCAAATGCCAATACCTTCTTTGTCTTTCCCAAGAGCACCATCAAAGTCTATGGTCCAAATGCCACTTTCCTCTTCTAAGGGTTGTACATATTTTTTCTGTTTTGGGTCAATTTTCTGAACTTTATCTTCTGACTGTTCTAAATTTTCTATTACCTTCTCTGATGGCTTTTCTAGACCTTTTTCTGCCTTGTTCGGTGATGGTTCTGATGAACTTGGCAGCCTTTCTTTCTCATGATTTGAAATTGTCCCTATACAACTGAAAACCTCTGGTACGTCTTTAATTTCCATAAGCTGACTATCTACATCATTCAGTCCACTATCATTATATAAAATAAAAGACTCTAAATTTGTATGTACAACATTTATAGGATGATTGTTAGGCTTATCCTTGTTATTTATCATGAACTTCATTTTGGTTTCTTGGTACAACTTTCTCAATTGCCCAAAAACCAGGATGGTAGCGTAGGAGAAGTATAACTGCAGTGTGCCTCTTAATTTCGCTCCCCGGGATCTCGATAATAACATGCCAAACCATGGTGGTATATCAGCTACCACCACATCCATTAAAACATTCTTTGCAGGTATTTGGTCCACATATACTACCAAATCTTTGATTAGGCTAAGGTAACGAACCTTACCGGAGTCAAAAGAATACAAGTCATGGTACTCACGAGTTATATCTAGACCCAACCTTTCCATGATGGCCTTTGGCATTAAATTATGAGAGGCTCCGGAGTCAAGCATGGAGTTGTGAAGAATGAATTGGTGGATTCTTAAATTGAGATAAAATGGAGGAACAACACTATCTCCTGACTGACCATCTATGGATGGACCAAAAATCAATTCAGGTTGGTCATTTTCAATATTAACCATGTCATACATAGGATCAACTTTGAGCATTTTAACTATATCATACTTGTAATGGTTATTTTTTACTAGTTCAGTAAGAGGGATTGACACTTTCAACTTTGAAACTTCAATTTCTAGATTGAAATAACTAGATTTATCTACCTCTGTTTGGAAATTGTCTCTCTTCTCGGGAATATCTCCTGGTATCTAATCCTTCTTTTGAATATCATGATCCTTGTTTGGATTTCTTGTAGATGGCTATTTTGTTTTGCTTTGATCAGCTACTGCCATCTCTTTACCTTTGTTTTGACTACCTTGAGGATTTGATTTCTATTGGGTATCTTTCTGTTGTGATTTCCTTTTCTAAATAGTAGTGATTGGGGCATCCCTATTCCTCAAAGGATATTTCTTCTGCTGAGAACTGAGTGCATTCAAATATTCTCTTTGATAATCACTGGTTTGGGTTTCCACTGCATTGTCACTTGCCAGTATGTAATCCTCATCTTTAGGATCCTCCACATTCTCAACATACTTCTTATCTTCAGTCAAGAAAATGGGATGGTGATCTTCCCTAAAGAAGTGATTTTCCTCAATGATCGGGTCTATTTCATCATCAAACTCTCCTTGAGCATAATTTTGCTACAAGGGTGTCTGAATTGGCTGCTGAGATTTCGATGCTTTAGAAGCTTTCTTCTCTCTTTGTTTTATCCTATACTGAGGTTGTTGCTGATTTCGGAAGTTAGGATTTCTAACTTGGGGCTCCTGAGGTCTATCCGAATTTATCATCTGGTCAACCATTCTTTCCATGGTTCTGATCAGTGCATCTAGCTTAAGATTGGTGGAAGAAGAAGGTTCTTCTTTGATGGTTACTCCCTTTTCTGGTTTCTCATGTTTCAACTGAGACTTTTTAATCATCAAGTTTGCTTCCACACTTACTACATTATTATGAATGTCTTCCAAAGTTGTAGGATCTCTTTCCCTTAATTGATAAGCCATCTCTAGATCAAAAGCATCTGGGTAGTGCTGAAGTGCCAAATCAGGTGGAGGTTTCATGTTATCTAGAATGGAATTGTAGCTCTGATTTACCTTATAGTGAATTCATGAATCGTCTCATTAGGATTCCTCTTCAATGTGTTGTATTCCACCAAGATATGTAATGGATTCTTCTTTTACCGCTACCTAGATAAGAACAACTCATTCAACCTCTGAGGAGTATCAATAGAGTGAGCTACCAAACCACGAAACCATTTTTTGACATCTCCAAAAAACATTTGAGTCATAAGTCTCATTTTCGCATCATCTTCATCAAATTCCTCTAAGTCAATGAAATCAGCCATCTTGTCGATATGTTGTTGCACTGTGACTCCTAGGCTGCCATCAAACAGAGGAAGCCTCTGGCCATAGGTCTAAGGTAAAGCTGCCAACTAACCAGGTAACACTAAGGGTGCAAATCTCAACATAACTCTTGGAGAATGGTGGATGGGAACTGCAATGGGTTGTGTCGGTTGAGATGAAGATGGGGGAGGCGATGTGAATGATTTCGGAGGTGTAGTAGAGGGTGTGGCAGAAGATAAGAGCTCAAGTTGATACTGAATATATGCCTTTTCAACAATAATTTGTAATTGATCATCTAGGCTTTGAAGTTTCTCAAAATTAGACCAAACCTCATGCTCAAGTTTTAAAGACTGAGAAGCAGCAGAAGGTCAGTTAAACAAAGACTTTGAGGCAAGAAGGTATGAGTCAAAATTTATGGGATCAAAAACTTCTTCAGTAAAAAAAGACTTGGAATTTGAATGGAATAAGGATAACTTAAATTTAATGTCGAAAGGTATATCCTCAATACTATGTATTTGATCTAGCAAGGAAGTGGTCCTTTCCAATTTTGTGGTTTCAGTCTCGGGGAAAGGGACTTTAGGCTTTCTTAACAATATTTTAGGATTATCAACTGTAGAAGGATAATTTGGGTCAGGGTTTGACCTAGTATATCTTTTCAGAGCCAGTATCTTAACAGGGTCACAAACTATATGAGGTAAAGACCTAAGGCTTTGAGTCGAACAAAGATTATTTCCAAGGGAAAGTCTTCAATAGCAACATCTAAAATTGGTAATTATTGAGATCTTACCAATGGAATGAAGTCTGATTGAACTTGTGATTAGTAACCTTCTTCACTTTTTGAACAAGCTATGATTGTCTTCAACTAAATCAACTAGATTAGGATGTAGAATTTGTCTCGTTTGTCTCCTCAAGGCCAGCTCTACGATCTTGACACTTCAATTACTGAATCAGCCTTTATGAAGCTTAGTCCCATCATCCGGAGGAATAAACTCCAATGTAAACTAATCGTACACCTAGGGAAAATGAACCTTTCATTCCCGGATAACGGCGCTAGTATGTTATCACTCCTCCGGATCTCCAAGGTTGAGGAAGAGTCCAACTGAGGTAACCACAGACAAATATTTTGACTTGGTAGTTAGCCCTACCAAGCCAGAGAGGGCTCTCTCCAAAGGATCACACCCATGAGGGCCAGATGGATTAGGGTTTTCGGCTAGATATATTAGCTCAAGGTTGCTTTGATTTGATTTGGTTGGGGTAGTCATTGGATGAGTGAATTAGGTCAGAGAGTTAACTAGGTCAAGGCAAAAGAAAGTCAGAATTGTAGACATCTGATGAGGAAAGGTAGGCGAGTTACTTTAACACTTTGTAATATAGTGATGAAATGGCTTAGATTGGTGAGGCATTAAAAAGAGCATGAAAAACCATGAATTCTTTTTAAACTGAAGAAATTAAACAATTTATGATGATTTTCCCAAAATAGAGCATAGAAGATGAATTCTTCTTATCACACCTTAAAAATCAAACATATTTAAATTGAAATGGATCATGAAAGGTAAAAAACATTCATACATATGTAACTAAAGAGGAAACAATGTCAAAATACCATGCCACAGGAATACCACCAAAATAGCTACAACTCATCCATTATATTCCATTCCAAAGTCTGAAACACTAGTACAACATCCAATAGATTCCAACCCTTCTCTATGGTGAAGAAAGTGCCTAAAAAGACATGAAAACCACTTCCCCTCATCCTCAGGGGTCGAATCCATGAGTTGAGGAAGATATTACACAAAAATCTGAACTAATAGCTAAATTGTAGGATGGTCCAAGTGACTCATTCCTATCTTAAGTTAACTAATTCATTACACCTCATCTACTTGCTTTACCTAATGCAATTACCCTAGGTAATAGTAAAAACATGATATTTACATCCAATATAATCATTTACATAGGTAAAATCATCATTTTCCAAGGTGAAAACCAAAATAGGAGAGAAACTCAGAAAATTAAAGAAGACTGTCAAACACACCCTCTCTTTGTCAAATGCACCCTTTCTTTGTCAAACATGCCCTCTCTTTGTCAAACGCACCCTCTCTTTGTCAAATGCACCCTTTCTTTGTCAAACATGCCCTCTCTTTGTCAAACGCACCCTTTCTTTGTCAAACGCGCCCTCCAAGTTTAGGACTACTTTGGGTGCCTTCCTAGTGTCCAAATTTGCTCCAATATGGCTTGTTTGAAAGCCCTTCAAGTCTACTTTCTAGAAATGTCTTCATTTTTCAAATTGGAGCTCATTTTCCCTGTCAAAATGTCAATCTCTTAAGACTGGTAAAATCGCAGCGCCCAAGCCAGAAATGAGTCAGAAACATGGTTTTTTGTGGTTTTTGACCTTTTTGACTGACATGTTTGTCTCCAAATGCCTATAAAATGCACAGGGTCCATGTCCTCATCACTCTAAATCCAATTATGTTGACCGTTTTCTCATTAGATTCCCCAAAAAAGAGCGCAATACCCTAGGTGTTGCACGTTTGACCTTTTTACTGTGTTAAAAATGCCTCAAAAAACACAGAAATTCACAACTTGAAAAATTTGCTCAAAACTTTTAAAAAATGGTGGGATGATGGCTGATCATGTGTTTGAGGCTTGGAGTGATGCCTTGGTAAGAATTTCTAGCCTTCTTTTCTCCTTTTGCTTGGTCAAGGCTACAATCTTTGCATGGGCTCTTTTGAGCTTGTCCCTTGCAATTTTTTTCTCATGGCATAATACTTTTCCATCCTTCTCTGAATATCATTATCCTTTTTGGCCTTGACTAGGAGTTTCTTGAGATGACCATTTACCCTCTCTAACCAATACTCCTGGTTCTCATTCATCATTTTGGTAAACTGTTCAGTTTGGGTGAGCTGATTAGCAAGTTCAGCCTCCTTTTGTCTCCCTAGTTCTAGAGCTCTTTTCAACCCTCTAGTCTTAGGTCTGATTTTTGGTTCTTGTTCAGGTTTAGGTTCACCATACCTGTCATAGGCCTCATGAAGAAATTCCTTGGCTTTCATTTCTTCTCTTTTTTCCTTGATGAGCCGAATCTCCATGACATCATGCTTGGCTTGAAGCTGCTGATTTTCTTGCTCATAATACGAAATAATAAATTTAGACCTCTCCAAGTTGGTCTGGAGCTCCCTAATGTATGCATCCTTTTCCTTGATGACTATGCTAATGTCCTCATTAGCATTATGTTCATCTAGGTCAACAAGGTCAAAATCTTGTTATGTCTCATGGAGGTCCTCCTCCTCATGCTTGATCTTTGCCTCTGTCATTTTTTCTTTGCCTTTGTGTACCTTCTTTGTTTATGAAGAAGGCAAGGCCCCTCCCACAATCTATGGGGCAAACACCTGCCTATGGCCTCTCTGATAAGTATGTGCCATTATGCCCAAATCAGCGCTCTTAGGCTTGTTAATTTCACCCCTGCTAGGTGACCCAGTCTCAGTGTGAAATGGAGATGATGGTGGTGAGGTGGGTGAAAGAGACTGATTTGGTGATGATGTATGGACTGTAGGCTAAGGTGGAGAAATGGATGTGGAAGGATGAGATGATGAAGGTGCTTCTTGGTGATGCCGAATAGGTGGGATAGTGAAAAATCATTGGATATAAAGGTGTCCCATGCAATGTTAAGTTGATCAAGGTAATGGAGGACTATCATCTTGATGAGGGAGTGGTGAGAGATACTATGCATTTGATGATCATAATCTTTCTTTTGGGTAATGAATGACATATTGTCAATGCTCCGGTAAACATAGTAGGGTATATTGAGCATTTTGACTCTTGTGAAATGCATGAGTAGTCAGATATGATAGGAATAAAGCCTAGAAAACATACCCTCACAACTGAAGTACCTCATGATGATTTTCATCATGGGAACATATCTATCTAGGAGGTAAGAGAAAGGAAAAATCCTCTTTCTCTAATTCTTGTACCTTGGTTTAAGATATGGACCATAATAGAAATTATCCAACTCTCCTTATTTAAACCATTTTTCCCCAACATTTGGGATCCTAGAGACAACTGATATGATAGCGGGAGATACAGTGAAGATGACACCAGCAAGGGTTACCTGGTTGTCATGGAGATTGGTGATGAATAATCTGGTCAACACAGGATAATATTGGATCCTTTATACTTTCTCACAAAACTCAAAATAGTCCACATGCTTAAAGCTTGTCACAATTATGGGAGATGCCATGATTTCTATTGTATTGGTTGGATCATGTCTAATGATTCTTCCTCCTCTCTTAGATGGCCTCCTCTCCTGTATTTCTTCCTCACTATGACTTTTGTTCTCTTCTTCTACCATGAGTTATTTGATTCAAACCCTAAGGAGATGATGAAATGGAATGTAGGTGTAGAGAGTATGGAATGGTGTGAGGAAATTGAGGAGGTGAAAATGGGGATGTGTGATATGAGGGAGGTAACAGGGGGTAGTTTTGAAATGTAGGAATGGTAGTGGGATGCTAGAAAATGAAATTTAGGAATGAGATTATGTTACTAGGGTTTTGAATTTAGTAGGAAACCAAAACAGAATGAAACACCATATAATTCAACTATGGAGGAGAGGAATGATATGATTTCAACCTACTTGTTTGCTAGAGCATGTTGGTGACAAATTTTGAAGCTTGGATATGATGTAGTGCTCTTTGGGAAATCTCTGGACGTTTTTGGCCAAACGCACAGCAATCTGGTCAAACGCACCCTTAGGAAACACACAGTGTTTTAAGGAAAACACGCAACACCAATTCAAAACGTGCCCTCCAGTTCAAAATGCACCCTCTTGTTCAAAACGCGCCCTCTACCCTCGTTTTGCACAATTTCATTTAAAAATCAAAAATTCCCTTTTGCTAAGGATGCTTTGAGAGTGTAGGAGTTCAAATTAATGTTGAATTGATGTCTTTGAGGTCTTTTATACTTGAATGGGTTTGATTTATGCGTTTAAACCCCATTTTCTAATGTTTCATGTCACTTTTCCAATTTTCACACTAATTCTCTTCAACTTCTGACTTTTTCCTTTGTAGGTGGATGATGTTGGCAATAGAGTTTGAGTGAATAGCTTAGCAATCGTAACTTATTACATATAATGAACATAAAATTACATAAATTAATAAAAATATTACATTTCTTTTTTTAAATAAAATTACAATATGAAACCAAACCCATACTTTGGAATGAAAATTAGAGCTCGGGCAACCATAGTTACATGTTTGCAAATCCTCTTTGAATGAAAAAGGGATATTATTTCTTTCACTCTCATGCTTTTGTTGGCCTTATGAAGTGAATGGTGTTTTATTGGACCTTGGAGGAATTAAACCTAGTGACCTAATGGGACCTTGAACAAGTAGACTTTAGGTGGACTTGACTGACATAAGACATGATGACATGAGCCTTTAAAATGAATGTATGCTCAGAAAGACACATGAAGGTGGGCCAGCAAATATTGATTATTTGAGAGGGGCTTTTAGAGTTTGAACTTGGGCTATCATCAGTGAGTAAATTTTTACATGATGACATAGGTGGAACGATAAAAATTTCAACATGGGACACTAATATGAGGTAAAAGAGGATTTTTGATCATTGATGGCAGTATGAAAATACTGACTCTAACAGATACAGTACATTCAAACTTATGATCACAAAAGGAAAAACACTGCTAAAACACATACCACGGGAATCCCACTATAATAGCTGCAAACTTTGTCTATTAGTTATTGCCAAACTTTCAATTACACTAGCATTCAAGGCTTAATCCCACTGCATCCAACCCTTGAAAATGATTTAAAAAGTCCTCATATAGGCTCTGAAGTCGAAATACTCCCTAGGAGGTCGAATTGCTAGCAAAGAAAGTCAAATACATGCACCTATATGATCATTGCTACATACTAGGGATGTTACTCAACCATTTCTGCTTTTAACTATCACAAGATATTTATCCAAAGCATTAAATGGAGGATAAGACACCTATTTACCCATATATTAACCCATTTACATTTACATTTGACCATTTAAATTCATCCACTTTCGCCTTTTGACTTTTACAAAAGTCAAACTAGAAACTCTAAAAAATTACAGAGTGAAAATTTTAATTATAATCTTAGAAAATTGCAGAATCGTAGTGCCAATTTTGATTCCATGTTTAGCTATGTTTCTGAAATCAAAATTGAAATCTGAAAGAATGGTAAACTAGCCATTCATGTCTAGTTGCTAGAACATATTGAATTTTTGAAAATAACCAATGGGAAGGCCTCCAAAAGCTCATTCTCCCAAGGTGTCTCCAGAAGGGTCATGCCATAACTAGAAGGGTCGCACCAAGTTTGAAGAAATTTTTAGGTACCTTCCTAAAGTCAAAATTGAAATATGAAAGAACGGTAAATGAGCCTTGTCTATCTAGTTTCCATAACATCTTGAATTTTTGAAATTCACCTATGGGAAGGCCTCCAAAAATGCATTCTCCCAAGGTGTCTCTAGAAGGGTCACACCAGAACCAAAAGGGTCGCACTGCTCTATAGAAAGGTTGCATTTCTCCTAAAAGGGTCATACTTCTCCACAGAAAGGTCACACTTTTCCTAAAAGGGTCACACTTCTCTACAGAAAGGTCTCATTTCTCTCAAAATGCAACAAAATCCTCAATTTTCACAAAGTTTTCTCTTGCACGATGATGAATGAGAGATGCTTGAAATTTTAAGAGTGCAAATGAGTTAAAAACAACTCATCTTACCCTTTTAAACTTAAATTTGGAACCTTGACACTTTATGACCTTTGAAATTTGAAACTTGGAATTTTGAAGTACTTATTACATATAAAAACATAAAATTACATTTGACATCAAAATTTATTGAAGAGACTTGCTTATTACCACTCCTCTATGCAAGAAATGAGAGCTTTAGTGACCTTGAAACCTTAATGACCTAATGGAGACACTGAACTGAATGAAATCATGATGGTGATGAATTACATGATGATGATAGTCTCTTAATGATGATACACTTAGCTAAGTGATGAAAGTGACCGACATGTGAAATTACTGAGAGAGTGGATATAACCCTAGACACACTAACCAATGACCAAATTTTATTATGAAAACCTAGTGACATGACAAAATTTGACTTTGAGACCTATAAAAAAACTTTGTAAAATCATATTTGATCACTGGTGACAGGCATAACTGACTGACACTAATAGATTGATATACAACCATCCATTCTATAGTTTCCCTTGCTGCAAGTAAGGGATGGACTCCTCATCAGATGCATGTAAAAACTTCATTTCTTCATGGCATGTTACAGGAAGAAGTATATGTTGATCAACTAGAGGGACTCAAAGTGGAAGATTGAAGAACTCATGTTTGGAGGTTGAAGAAGGCATTGTATGGTTTGAATAAATCTCCCTAAGCTTTGTATGCATGTATTGATAGTTACTTAGTGAAGTTTGGATTCACAAGAAGCAATGTTGATTCCAACCTCTACCTCAAAATAGTTCAAGGTATGTCATTGCTTTTAGTTTTATATGTTGACGATCTATTCTTGACATGTAGTGAGCCTCTGATGATCAAATGTAAGAGGAAGCTAGCATCTGAATTTGAGATGAAAGGCCTTGGTCTCATGCACTACTTTTTGGGTCTTGAGGTGTGGAAAAATCCTGGTGATATTTTCCTTTCACAAGGAAAATACGTTGTAAAGTTACTTGAAAGATTTGGAATGACTAAATGTAAATCCATGGTTACACTGATGGAAATGAACTTCAAGAAGTTATGTGGAGATGTTGTAGGACCATACTTAGAAAATCCATCCTAGTATAGACAATTGATTGGGGCTCTAATGTTTCTGGTAAGCACCTGTCCAGACATATGCTATGCAGTAAACACATTGAGTCAATTCATGAATGAGCCCCACCACTCACATTAGATAGCTGCCAAACACTAATTGAGATGCTTGCATGGGTAGATCACACTTGGTATGAGATATTCTATAGGAAATGTTAAACTTCATGGATATACTAATGTTAATTGGGCCAGAAATGTTCTCGACATGAAAAGTACTTATGGATGTTGTTTTAGTCTTGGATCTACCATGATATTCTAGATGAGTAGGAAACAAAATTTGGTATCATTAAGCATCACCGAAGCAGAATAAATTGGCACTAGCGTGGCTAGCTGTGAAGCAGTTTGGTTGAGAAATCTCTTTGGAGAGCTTTTTGAGTAGGTCCTAGATACTACAGCGATATACTGCAACAACAAGAGTGGAATTCATTTGGCATAGAATCTTGTGTTCCATGACAAATCCAAGAATACTGAAATTCGATATCACTTCATTTGAGACATGGTACAGAGAATAGTTATCAAGCTCTATCAAATATCGATAGACGAATAGATTGTAGATATTCTCACCAAGGCATTACCTAAGAGAAAGTTCTTGGTCTTCAAATATCAGCTTGGATTGATGGATGTATCCCCTCTGGATGAGGGGCACCGCTGATCGAGAACACTTAGCCAACTCATACTACCCTGTTTGAGCTCCTAGAGTGAGGAATCGAAATGGAGGGCTCCTATGGTTGAGGGAATTTTGGAAAATAAGGTGGTATCCCTATCTGTTACCCAGGGGGTTGGAGTTGTAGCTCACCCTGTCTTTGTATTTGTAGAGTATACACCAGTTGGCATCATACCCACAAGTCGAGCTTGTTGGTAGTACCGCTCCTCTTATGGCCAATGACTGAGAGAGTACTTGGGGGTGTACAACCCAAGGCAATTTTCATGTAGGTATTATACCACATGACTATTCAGGGTCATCAATGGGAAGATCAGTAGGAAATAGGATGGTGATATAACCCGATATGATTCTTGGTTGAGGGTAAGCTCCCTGATGAAATTCTAGGGTTAAGATTTCACTCCCCTGTATGATGAGTTATCATATTTATAGATAAGGATGGAAGCTATTTCTCCCTAATTCTTCTTCTATATGCAAGAAAGTTTTAGCATATAGAGTTGAGCAGAAACAATCTTGACAGGTTGATCAACTAACAGATATTGAAAGGTGGAATTCTTCCTAGTTAAGAGGGAGTGTTAATTTTTGTAACTAGGGTCAAATTACACATTGGACAACTCATATGACTAATTTGATGCTTGCATTAAATTCCTCCTTTCAAGAGGACCAAAATTAACCTAAAGGTCACCTAATTTGGTTAAACGGAAGTTAAGTTTTAAATTATTTTATTCATACATACATTATGGAATGGGTCAGCCCTAACCACAAGGGTAATTGATTGGGTCAATCTTAACCCCAAGTTAACCCTTAGGAAAGCCTATAGAAGCAAAAGACCTCAAGTTAATTTCATCACATCATCATCTTTTTATTCTTCTATTTTACCTTGGCTCACACAAGTATGTCAAAAGGAGTTCACACATAATCTGAAATTATAGGTGAAGGGTTCGCTCTAAGTTTGGGTTTTCTGGATCTCGTTTGCTAGCATAGATCAAGACATTTTCATCCATGGTCACAGGCATAAAATAGGCAAGGGAGAAACTCAGACTCTCTAAATGCTCAGAGACAGTTTAGTGAGAGTGACTCTGGGTTCAGAGGTAGATCAGAAGGTTTCGGTCCCTGGTCGCTCGCACAAAGTAGTCTTGGGAGCAACCAGGACATGTTGGTCACTCACATAGATATAGCAAGGGAGCGACTCTAGGTTTCATCTATATTATGACATAATCACATGCAATGAGAGTGACACTCACTCACATACAGTATCCAAGAGAGTGACTTGGGAGTTTTAGTCGCTTGCAGATAGTGTTGATGAGGGCGACCCAATTCTTATCTAGGATTTGACATCTTGGGTTTAGTTAACTTCAGTGATCTGATAGATCTGGATTTCTATCTACTGTTACATATATTTGTAGATCTAATTTCTTATTATCCACTGTAATTACATGTATTGGCCTCATTGTACTCTCTACTAAAATCTTTTTATGACAATCTACTAAAGAAGAAGATTTGAAAGGGTTTCCCCCTATTGGAGTTTTTCCCTAGTCTTGGACCAATCTGTTGTCTCTTATGGTTGTGTTGTTTTCTTCTTTGTCAATACATATACTTTTTCTTTCTTCAGTTACATTTATGATTGGTCATACTGGTAATAATTGGATGCATTGTTAATGAAAATATATATTTGGCTAAAGTAACTCATACAACATAGAACAATAAGAAAAATTAACATTATGTTACTTTTTGTGAGAGAGAAATTTGTTTCACTTGGTCTCATAATTTTGATATATCATGTTGTGTTTCTTCCTCTTCTTCATGCGTCATAGTAGAGATTTCAGGTTTCTTACTACGTGTTTCCATTTTATTTCTTCAGGGCATCAATTAATGATATTTATGATTCATTATTCCCTTTGAATCACTTCAAACTAATTTTTCAAACAAAACTTTTGCAAATTTTAAAAAATACACACATTTTTCTTGCTTTGTAGGAGATAGATATTGAATTTCTTGTATATAGACAATTTCGAATCTCTAAGGTTTGAAATTTCATCCTATGGTAGCCCACTGAGTCCTCTTTCCAACCCCACAAGTCTAATCAAGATTGTATTCTTCAAGGAAGATTTATGCCAAATCTCCCACGATGGTCGAATTATCGACTATGTCAGTAGAATGAAGTTGTATGGGATTCCACATGTCACTGTTTCAACCTTCAGCCCTAAAATTACTACACGAAAAACTGAATTCCATGCACTATTAGCCACGTTTTACAAAATTCAAATCAGATTCATGAAACGAAAGTTATGATTATTTTCCCTAGGTCGCCTGTTTGACATAGAATTCTGGATCCCGTCAAAACCCTAGCTTCCTCAAAAAATATCTCCGAAAATATAGCGAACCAAGATCTAAAATTTTTACACGAGGTTCTATAAGATTTATTCTCCATGTGGTAATAATTTTTTCTTTTAAATCCTTGTATAAAAAAAATTATAGAAAAAATTCCAATATGACCTGTTTGAAGAAGCGAAACCCTTGCATCCAAAGTTATGATGTCAAATGTTATGCAACCAACTCACAAATAGATAGATAAACGAATTAAAAATATCCCCTTTGAGGGGGAAACCTCCTTTACATTACATAAATGAAAAATTCTTGGATGATACAAATGACAAGACCTCCGTTGTATATATAGGGGTCTAAAGGGTCACAATATAATGAGAGCCTACAAAAAAATAATATTGTAAGACCACAATACTAACAATAGTGTGCTTCTATGGGGCATAGCAATAACAATATGGGGGCTACATGGGCACAACAATAATAATAAGGGGGATACACTAGTATTATAGGGACCTAACACTTGAAAATAATAAAAATCTGGAATGTTGGCCTAAAGGGAGGGATCATAAATCCAAGTCTAAGGGAGAGAAAAGGAGTGGGAGAGTGGAGAAGTGAGGATGATTCCCTAACCTAAATTTGGAGGACGTGGCATAATAAATCAAACGACTATCTGAAAAATGGCAAAGGCATGATTGGACGAGGGAAGGGATGGTATGTAGCCTCTTCAGAACACAAAGGGATACAAAGAAAAATAGTAATAAATATGGAAAATGAGAAGGAAAAGTAGCAAGAAAGGAAAGCTAGTGAAAGGAGGACATGCCTAGAGAAATATATGGCTTGGGACCTAAGCATGGAGCACAGGGAGAAATTCTATAACTACATCTAATCTCAATGCTTTGAAATTGGGGTTTTATGCCTTTTATTAATGTTATTGATGCCACTAGACTATGTGCGTCCAAGCCTAATTGGTCAATGGGAGGCTTAATGGTTGACGTAATAACTGTGGTGCTATATATATAGTTGTTAACCACCTAGACAAGTCAATCTGAGTCACTATGGTGCTTGATGGAGATAGTTTTTAACCACCTTGACAGTGGAATGCATACCATTGTGGTGCTTGTTATGGAAAAACAACTGAGAGATTATTTATAAAATGGATTCAACCTCTTGGATTGAGAAATTCCCTTTTGGACCTTAGGTGAAGCCCTGTAATTCGACTCAGAAAAGTAAGTGAGCCATTGCGGTGTTTATTGCCAAAGTGTAGCTGAGAAATGACTTGGAAAATGGAATCCATATCTTGAGTGCCTATCAACCTTGGTGTTCATTTTCCCTACGCAAGCATCCCCTTAGACTTTGAGTTATCTCAGGGGTGGTCAGTTGTAAGAAAGCTGTACTGTAGCTACCCTATGGTTGGGTGTATATTTGAAGTGCTTCCTCTAGTTATCATCCATATTTAGTACACATTTAGATAAATCAAGTACACCTTTTTGCATGTGGAGTGGGGGTTAAGCACTATGCAAGTTAACTAGGTGAAATCCCTGCTTGGTAGAGATCAATAGTTGATATCAATTAAGGGGGGCCTCATTGTAGTTAATGTTTAATGAGAAAGGAGGGGAGTGGTTGGGATTAGTTCTAAGCTACCCTCCTCCAATAAGTAACTTAGATTCATTATGAGGCTCCCTTCCCTAAATTCTAACCACCATTGCAAGGGTTCTACATTACCAACTACTTTTGGTTTATTCCTGGTTAAAGTATAATGAGAGTACAAAAAAAGGAGGGGAGTGGAACCGGGGTAGAAACTTAGTTATGGAACCATGCCATTTGGTTGTCGCCCTTGGGTAGAGCTACAAGAGTCAGAGCTTAGATGAGCCTGATGTCGATGGGCTGATGTCGATGGGTTGTTATCGGTCCACGGCCATTGGCCCCAAAGTGTTCGAGCACAAAGAGGTAATGAACCTCTAATGTTGAGGTATTGAGATTACATGGGTCGGTGGGCCCTGCAACAGAGATGTGGTGTAATGGATGGGAGTGCACATCTCATGGTGCCACGTGAGTAGGGGGGGCCACATAGAGATTGATAGTTGATATCAATTAAGGGGGTTCCCCTCGTAGTCAATGTTTAATGAGAAAGGGGGGGGGCATGGTTTGGATTAGCACTAAACTACCCTACTCCAATCCATAACCAAGCTTCATTAAGAGGCCCTCATTACCAAAATTCAAACCACCATTGGGGGGTTCTATGTTACTAGATATTTTGGTCTAGGCCTAGTTGAAGTATAATGAGTGTGCAAAATAAGGAGGGGAGTTGGATCGGAGCACAACATTAGTTATGGAACCACTTCATTGGGTTGTCAAAACTTGGGGAGAGTCACAAGATCCAACCCTTGGATGGTTTGATATCAATCCTTCACAATTAATCCCAAAGTGTTTGAGCATAAAGAGGTAAGGAACCCCCAATGTCAAGATGTCGAGATGATGTGGGCTAGTGGGCCCTGCATCATATACGTTGGAAATGGATGGGAGCACAGGTCTCATGGTGCCACATAGGTAGGGAAGGGGCCATGTGGGTGACACATGGCATCCTTGTGATGACATGCCCTTTTCCGATAGCATGAATTTTGATTTGGAACTCAAATTGAGGTAAATTTTATATCATTGGAAATCTTTTCATGACCTAATTATAATGGTGATGTCAAAATTAATTTTCGTGGACCTACAAAGATGAATGTTTTGGTAACCACATCTCCATAATAGGCCTTTGGGATCAATTCAAATAGCTAACACATTCCTTAGCCTAAGAATCCTTAAGAGGGTGGAAGGGAGGTGATTACAAAGTGGTACCAAATCATGCTTCAACACTAGACTTGAAGAGGCTCACACACAAAGGTACATAATTTAATATGATTGTTTAATTATTGTATATATTTAATTTTGATTTATAGTTGATATGGTTGCTAACCTTCATAGTATGTTGACATGTATTTTTCTCTATCATGTATAATTGACATCAGTTTTGATTTTGTGAATAGCTTCAAATCAACATGTGTAGTGGTGAAAGACCAAGGTGATAAATTACTATATTCATGCCATATTTAAATAATAATTGTGTTTGTATGACAACACATAAGAAGACATGAATTCTAGCAAATAAATAGATGAATGAGAAATATAATGGTGCAGTAAAACATAAATATATGCCATCATAATCATGAAGAGGACTCAGTTGGGAAGAGGTTAGAGTAAAATTTCCATAATTAGATGGATAATCTCGGGATCTTGAGATCCAAATTGAGAAGTTGCAAGGTAGACAATGAAAATATTGTCAAAGCACAAGAAAGGAAAGCAGAGTTGAATGTATTGATTTTCTAGAGCTTATTAGATCTACAAAGGCAAAAGAAACATGAGTTTGGTGCTAGTTATCTAGGAAAGCATGATTCCAATGGAAGCCCACCGAAGATCCAAAAAAATGAACAGAAACCAATATGTAAAAAATTAGAAAGTCAAGGAAAAATGCATAGGCAAGAAAGTGAAGACATATTCAAAGAAAAAATCCCACTCAGCACTCTAGAAAGAGATTCAAGCAATCGGGACCAATTCACTAGTGCTATAACCAAAATCCACCACAATAAAAGGAGAAGTGAGAAGAGTTTAATGCCATAAGATTTTAATAAATCAAATCCTCCTATCTTTCATAGAGAAATAAAGAAGGTTGAAGAGGAAGAATCATACCTATTGGGAATGAATAAATACTTCAGAGTCCATGCCTACAATGAAAACATGAAGGCCAAAGTGGTCATTTTCAGATTGAAGGGAAAATTTGATATATGGTGGGAATATTTGAGTAATGTAAAGGGAATTAGATAAAAGGAACTATCATGGAGAAAAATTGAAAAATATTTCCATGAGAAGTACCTATCTGAGAGGTACTATGACAAAAAAATTAAGGTGTTTCATGAACCTAAACTAGGGTAGCTTACCTGGGATGCTTATACCAACATTTTTTTTCAGTTGTTGAGGTATTGTGCCATATAAAATGGATAACATGGTGAATATCCAAATATATCTCAATGGGTTACTGCAGCTCTATCAAGATAGTATTGAGTTTGATGAGCCATGGACATTGGAGGACACCATTCAAAAGTTTAAGTATTTCTATGATCAGTCTAAACATAGGGATAAATTCTTATTAGATTAGAATAATAATGGAAGTATTTTCAAGGGAAAAGGACCAAAATCCTCAAGACGCAAGAAAGGAGGGAAAATTGTTAAGTTCACCACTCCTTCCAAGGGTGAATTCCATGAGAATTTCACTACTACCAACAGAGACCAATCTGCAAATTAAAAAGAGAAGAGACTAAGGAGCCCAAGAGAAGGTCATTATATTGTTTGGGACGTTGAGAGAACCACAAGCATAGGGATTATCCTCTATAGTAAAAAAACATAAAGAAGTTGTATAATGTCCAAGAGGAAGCAACGGTGAATGATGTAGCTCAGAGCGTACCTTGGATTTATGAAACATTGGACAAAAGGAAAGTAGATCATCAAGGCTCGTTGATTGAGATGGAATTTATGGTTACCAAAGAGTCTGTTTCAATTTTAATTGACCTAATTTCTAGTTTTATTTATGCTATCCCAAGGGTTGCAGAGATGTGCAACTTGCAAAGAAAGCTCCATGTAAAGTCATGGTTGGTCCAAATATCCATGGGAACCAAAAAGAGTTTAATATAGTTATTATAATCATTCCCCCTTGAGATAAGTGGCATGTCCACAAAAACTACCTTCATTATATTGTCATTGGGATCATTTGACACTTTAATTGACATGGCCTATATGGTAATCCATAGAACCAAGGTCAAATGTCTGGTCTTGACACCACCTCCCATACATTTTTCTTCATGATTGATTCATATTCTTCCACCATGGTATCAACCCAAACTGGTTGAGAAATTGCTTCCTTATATGAAGAAGGCTTTATCTCAATGTGCTATGTCATGAGATCCATGTGCTCAGTGTATCTATCAGGAGAACTCCTCTTCCTGCGCTATGATGTGGGGGCTCCCACATTCTCCTGTACATCCTGCAACAATCTATCAGCTTCTTTGGTTCTCTTTCTCCCCTATTTGGAAGACTCTGGTTGAGTGGGTGCCTCCACTCTACCTCCTATATATTCCATTGCATGTGGTTGCTGCACAACCTCTTGAAGCTCATCCCATGGCTCCTCCTTTGGAGCTAGAAGCTCCTTCTCCTGTCGGATACTCAGCTCTCATTCCAGAGAGAATCTTGTAAAATTCTCATCATCGAACTTGACATATATCCTCACAACTTCGAACATTCCATGTCCCCTTTAATGTATTATTTTAAACCATTCATCATCACTTTTATTTCATCTTTGGTTGCTCTTTGTTATACTTGGTCTCGTAATTTTGATATATTAGGTTTCCTTTCTTATTCTTCTTCATGCGTCATAGTAGAGATTTTTGACAACTTTATGGGTGTATCATTTTTTTTGCTTAGGAGGAATTTTGGAACCAATTATATATATATATATATATATCTATATATATATATATATTATATATATATATATATATATATATATATATATATATATATATATATATATATATGCTTCATTATTCCCTTTGAATCATTTCAAATTGATTTTTCAAACAAACTTTCTGCAAATTTAAAAATACACACCTTTTAAGAGCTTGATTTTGATCTTGTCCAATTAGCTGAACTTGAAACTATTGGATATTTTTTATTTTGGTCTTCCAAGGTCCAAAATTACGTCATAAGGTACCTATCTATGCCTTATTTCCAATGCCACAAGTAAGGCCAAGGTTGGATTCTCCAAGATAAAAATATGCCAAATCTCCCACGATGACTTGATTATGGACTAGTTTAATATAGCAAAGGTGTACAATGCCATGTGTCATTGTTTCAACCTTCGACCTTGAAAATCATACCCAAAAATTACATTTTGTGCATTTTTAGTCATTTTTTATGAATACAAATCCAATGCTCGAGGACGAAGTTATGACAATTTTACCTATGACAAATGTCTGAGACTAAATTTTGCAGTATACAAAAACCATAACTTCCTTGGACCATATCTCCAAAATTATAGCGAACCAAGATCTAAAATCATAACCAAATGTTCATGAAGATTTCATATCCACACGGTAGCAATTTCATGGTCTAAATTTGATTCAGAGGATCCAACACAATTTGAATCATGCCAAACTGAGTTTGTATGAGGAAGTTATCATAGATTGAAGCTTTGTGATAACGAGAAAAAAGTCAAAGTCAAAGTGAAATTCAAAGTGATGTGACACATCCTGGAGAGCATACATGGTGCAATGTGAATTTTACACGTGGTAGGTTGAAGGTTCATCACATGGCCCAATGAATGGGCACTATGTGGCCATATGGAAAGACACCATGTGGATCTATTATATTGATCACAATTTTATAACA
Organism: Pinus taeda; assembly: GCA_000404065.3. Taxonomy (NCBI): domain Eukaryota; kingdom Viridiplantae; phylum Streptophyta; class Pinopsida; order Pinales; family Pinaceae; genus Pinus; species Pinus taeda. Next base: position 55,328 of record APFE031641803.1, read on the forward strand.
AGTTGGCATTAGTAGGGTTTGAACACACAACCTCCAATGGATGGGGACCTTGTGTCCATATGGCAAGGCACCATGTGGACCTTGTGTCCATATGGCAAGGCACCATGTGGATCTATTATATTGGTCAAAATTTTGCAACAAGTTGGCATCATTGGGGTTTGAACACACAACCTCCGGGTTATAAGGCAAACAACTAACCAATGAGCTACAAATAACGTTTGTTATTAAATCTGAAAGAAATGTATTTATTATGTAATATTGTCAAAGGAAAAAGGGGGTTAAACATATCATATCCCAAAACATTCACATTATCATAAATGAGTTGGGATATATATGGTATATAACCATATAATATGGCGTATCCATATATGGTGGAATTTAATATTTGATATGCTAATCGTATTTCTTGCCAATGTTTAAAAAAGTATATCAGTTATATGATTGTGTCAGGGTTGTTAAAAATATTTATTATTATTTTTATTTGTTATAACAAACATTTTGGTGGGTTTATACCATTCGATCCCCATGGATGAGGATGTTATATATTTGGTATACAGTTTTTATAAAATATGTCATTTGTAATGTATGGAAGCAAATATGCCATTTATGTATGCGTTGGGCCACAATCTCAGTGGGTTCGACCCTAGGGTGCAAACCCTCCAAACGCTATAAAACCAAAATGATTTTCGATCGTGACACAAGTATATGGATAATTAAGTTTGATGTGCTGAGATCTTTTGAGCTATATTCTGGCCTGCATATTTGTGTAAAAAAGTGGATTTTGGAGCTTAGTTTTGCATCAATCGAAGGAGGTTTTTGGAGCTTAGTTTTTCAGCAATCAAAGGAGGTTTTTGGTGGTATTTGGAGGCTATTCATGGGAGCAAAGAGCTCACTTTGTAGCTGGATTTGGGAGGAATTTTAGTAATGCAATAAAGCATTTGAGGCTTTGTATCATATCAATAAAAGAGGCAACTCTCTTAGAGGCAGAACCTGGAGACATAGTACACACTAGATGAACTCTGTTATCAATTGGTTTTGTGATGATTTTCTTCTTGTCTTGATCTTCTACATTTTTTTTTAATTTCTAATTCATTTAAATTATTTCATGCTTGAACATTTTTACAAGCTAAGTCATTTTAAAATATCCTGAATCAAGTTCATATCAGAAGCTTCATAGAAAATAATTTATAGAAATCATGCCACAATGACTCGTTTGAAGCAGTGAAACCCTAAAACCAAGAACTTTGATACCAAATTTTATTTAACAAGATAATAATCCACTTCAAGAGGAAAACCTTCTTTTACATCTCATCAATGAAGAATTTTTGGATGATTCAAATGACAATACCTCATTGGTATATATAGGAGTCTAAAGGGTCAAAATATAATTAGGGCCTACATAACAATGATAATGTTATGACTCAACAATAACAATAGTGGGTTTCTATGGCGCACAACAATAAAACTATGGAGCTACACTAGTATTATAGGGACCTAATAGTAGGGGTTTGTAAATTTTTTGAATAAGAAGGATAATGCAATGCAATTTTTTTCTTTTGAAATGAAGATGCCTAATGAATTTTTTTATTTTTTTGTAGAAAATAAAAGAAGTGGATCAACTAGGGAAAAAAACACTGCATACTTTGACACCTCCCAAACAATGATGCCAAAAAGTGATGGCCCTCAATATTGTAACAAGAATGTTGCAACTCCCAAGGGGTCTCGAAATTAATTGTCAACCTAGGGTCTGTACAAACATAAGAGGGGTCAACACTATGTGTGCAACATGCAATGTGTTCTTCCTTTGCTAATGTTATGCAAGTAAAAGAAATTGAAGAGAAACTAGGTTACTCAAAGACCACTTTTACTATCTATGTTATAGGAAATATTCAGAAATTGTAGAAAAAACAAATTGAAGAGAAGATTGCTTCCCTCCAAAAATCCTAGAAAATAGGATGTAATTCCCTATGACCTGGTAGCTTGTTAGGTCCCTATAATACTAGTTTAGCCCCGTTATTGTTATTGTTAGTGTATTCCCCTTATTGTTGTTGTTGTGCCCATGTAGCCCCCATATTGTTATTGTTGTGCCCCATAGAATCCCACTATTGTTATTATTGTGCACCAGCATTATTACTGTTATGTAGGCTTTGATTATATTGTGACCCCTTAGACTTCTGACCAGCTTCCATATCTTTTATTACTTTTTCATTATATGATTTTATGGCCATCAAGCAATTTTGCATAGAGCTCATTTCTCTGCATGATTAGCTTTCATGGTTTCCATTTCCTTAGCATGTTTTTCTCTCATGAAAAGTAAATAGTTTCGCATGGAAGTCCTTTCTTTCTCATGATGACTCTGCATGTTGGCCCTCATAGCCTCCATATTCTGAGCACACTTTTATATTATGGTGGCTATGTGATCGGACTGTTTAATTTTCATGTTTTCCATCTCCTTGTCACGTTTTTCCAGCGGGGTGTACAAAGTTCTCATATCCTTGGCGTAATCAGCTATAAATTTTTCTTGACTAAGATCTATTTTTTTACCAGCTGCATTTGAATGAACTGCATGTCTTTAACCAACTGCTTTAATTCTTCTATAATAATATTATCATTTTCCGTTTCATTGTCTACAGTGATTTGATAACTTGTTCCTGCTTTTCCACTATCATGGATTCATCTTGCAATGGTACAAGTGGATGGCACATTTTGATATGGAGAATTGTCTTGAAATCTTTCATTGACAGTTGGCTCCTTTACAAGATCACTTTCACCCTGTTGCATAGTATTAGGGGCACAAGGCGAGCCACCTTGATCTCCATATTTATCTTTAAAAGCATTGATGATGTCTTGTAAAGAAGTGAAACAATCTTTAGGACAATTATGAAACTAATTCAAAGCATCACCCTCTAAAGGAAATAGACACATGTTGACATCATCATGTTTATGTTGGGAAGAACAACAATATCTAATTATTATATGAGTAACCCTGGATATATTCTTTCTAGAAACGGTTGAATCACCACCTGAGAACAAAGGTAAGTTATGAATGTCCTCTTCCGGCATATCTTGGAGAAAGTTAGTAAAATGAAATGGGGAAAACAATTCATCCATGATGAATTACTTTAAGAGATAAGGAGAGACCAAATGGATGCTAGAGAGAGACCCCTACTCAAGAAAATCAAGATATCCACAAGAAGCGAGCTTCTAGTAGAAATTCTTGTAAGAAATGAAAGAAGTGGAGTCACCACTTGAACATGAATCTAGCTCTAAGATCCAAAAAGAAAAAACAGTGGGATATAAGAGAGGGCTTCTTGTCTGAGAAATAATGGATGAATAAGTGGAGTCGCCACCCAAATAAGAAATGAACCAAAATTTCCAAGTGCTAAATGAAACGATTAATGAAGTGATGAAAGATAAGGTGATGAAAAGATCAAATGACGCCAGTAAATGTTGTGCTAATGGGATAAGAAATGATGAAAGATTAGATGATTAGAAAAATATCTTAAGGACCAAGGATAGAAAAACTCTATCCCCGACAATGGCGCCAAAAAATGTTGATGTTGCCAGCTAAAATTAATGATAGAAAGATGAAATATGAATGTCATAGAGCCAAGGCCCAATAAATTGGTCCCTAGCAATGATGCCAAAAAATGTTCTGCTGCTTGACGAGCTAATGAATGGCAGAAAATATGAGATGACTAAAATGATGTTGAGAAAACCAAGGATAGAAAAAACTCTATCCCCGGAAACAACGCTAAAAAATGTTGTACGCACAAAGTGTCAAGGCACCGCGACAATGCTTAGAGTAAGGGTTGTCACTCTAATCCTTACTCACTCTGTTTAGACTCTTTCCTAGACAAGTCAAGGGGGGCAGTCCCTAAGGTGAATGAATGAGAATAGCCTGTGAAATACAGGCTCTAGGAAACTTCAAGATGGACAACTTGATGAATGTAAATGAGTCTTGATTAACTCAAATGAATAGATTAAATGCTAATGTAACCAAGACACGACCACAAGATAAAAATGTTATAGACTAGATCCTTTATGTTCAATTAACCATAGATTAAGTAAGAAAACAAATTATCCAAAACAATTTTCCAATATGTGACGAATAGTGACAATCATGAATGATCAATATAAACACCCAAAACTGCAATACGCAAGAGATTCTAGATTTAAAATAATTTTCATTAATGACCTAGATCTAGAATTAATTAACTTTCTCCTATAGCCAATATAATTTTTAAAACATTAATCGCACTTGACAATAGATAAATATTACCACAGAATGACACCAAGGAAATTTATGTAATCAATTCAATTGTTCCTTATGAAATTAATTAAATGTGGTAAATGAAGTAATGAAAATCTTTTAATGTGACGGAAGTAAAACAAATCAAAGGGTTAAATTAAAATTTTAATGGGCCATAGGCCACATTAAAAAATTTAATGTGAAAGTGCAAGTCCCTTTAATTTATTTCATTTTTTAATTTTAGATTTTTTTTTATAGTGTTTTAGATTTTTTTTTAAATTTTTTTAAATTTTTAAATTTTTTTTAAATGTTTTAGATTTTTTAAATTTTTAGATTTTTAAATTTTAAAATTTTAGAATTTATGGTTTTCTAGTTTTAGATTTTTTTATATTTTTTGAATATAAAAAAAAAGGTCAAAATCAAAATCAAAATATTAAAATCTAACTAAAGCTTCCAAAGAAATGAAATCGGATTACATATACAAGCTAACCTAAACCCTAATGGAACACTAAAAAATATAAACAAATAAAACCCCAAAAGAAAAGGTTGAATGTGTTTCTGTTTTGTTTGCAAGTGAGTACTTGATGGTGGATGAGGATGTAGCTAATAGTGATGAGGGACGCGAGGACGAGTGTAGCAATGACAAGGGGGAGGACGGATGAGTTGGGAGAAGGAGAAGCTGGCGAATGGAGATGATGAGGCAGCGATGGAGATAAGCGAGGAAGGGGATCTGGAAGCCAGCGAGTTTGTTCGTTGTGTGCATTTGCAGGTCTGATGGCAGAGAGAAAAGGAGCAGTGGAGCGGCTTGGACAGAGGGGTCAATGGATTCACAACAGTGTTGGAATAAGAGGACGGGAGAAGGATGATACGCAGGGAGAAGTATGGCACCAATGGATTGATGAGTGTCGCAGGCCGTAGTGACGAGGAGGAAAAGGCTGCGTTAGGGTGTGAGGAATGCAGTGGATCGCAAGAAAGACGGGGCATATGGAATCTGATGGCAGAGGGACAATAGTAAGGGGATGAAGAGTGGGATGGTAGCGTGGATGGACGCAAAGATGAGGGGAAACCCCAGGGAGAAGTATGGCACCAATGGATTGATAAGTGCCGCAGGCCGTAGTGACGAGGAGGACAAGGCTGCGTTAGGGTGTGAGGAATGCAGTGGATCGCAGGAAAGGTGGGGCATATGGAATCTGATGGCAGAGGGACAATAGTAAGGGGATGAAGAGTGGGATGGTAGCGTGGAATGACGCAAAGATGAGGGGAAACCCCAAAACGCAAACAGAGAGAAACCCAACAGAAAACGGTAGCCGAAGAACCCAAAAAATATTCAGAAAACCTTGATTAAAATGTCATACTTTTGCTTCAGATTTATCATTGAAACCCTTAAAAAATTTCTAGATTAAAAAAAAAATAAATTTAAACCTTTGGACTACAAAATGTCTGAATAATATCCCTGGCAAACTATGTTGATGAATCGCAGAGATCTAAATCTTACCCTCTAAGGCTTAGATCTGGACTCTACACATATTCCTTCCTCATATCTGTAGCTGCAAGACAACAAGAAACACCCAAATGATATATACAAATTTTAAAACTAAAAAATCATAAAAAATTCCAAAACCCTAAAAAATAAAAATAAAAAATTCATGTGACTAGAGATTAAATCAAAAGTAATTTTTCACATTTAAATATTTTAAATTTTTTTTATGTGGCCTCTGCCCCATTAAAAAAATTTAAAAATTATTCAATCCTATTGATTTTTTTACTTTGGTCACATTAAAAAAATCTTAATAGATCATTTATCACATTAGTCTTGCTTCATAAAACTTATCACATCAAAGAAAATTTCCTAAGGACTAATTAAATTATTATTCTATAGTTCCTTCTTGGTGTTCTTTTTGTGTGTTAAGGGTAAAATCTAAAGAAAACTTTTGTGGTATTAAGAATTTTAACTTCTCCTTAGCCAAGCACATTTAAAAAAAAATTGTATCTGAATATTAACTATAGGAAATTAGTAAATTTTCCTAGATTTTGGTCACTAAGCATAAATCATTTCAATTCTAGGATTTTGAATTGATTAGCAGTTAAATTTCCTGGTTTTTTAAAGCATTTAGATCTCTAGAAATTTAATTGCTAGAATATTTTGCATCTATTTAAATTGATCATCATTGCTTGAATTATTTGATGTTCGTTACATGTTAGAAATTTTGCGAATGTTTTCAAGTAATTGTTAAAGTACTCTGTCGTGGAATTGTAATAAATTGCATATCTTTGTTTCCTAATATGAGTATTTTTTGAGCATCTGTTGACATTGATATTAAAATTGCAAAGAAGTTTTTGTTCTCTTCGATATATAATTGTATCAAAAATATTTAAAATAGACTCGTGGTTTAACTGCAATATTTTCAGGGGTTCATTTTTAAGTCTTTATCCAATAAAGAGAACATTTCATTTTGGTAAATGAGGGCTTTTGCGGCATAATTGTTTCTAATCCTTGAATCTAACTTCATCTCATCATCTAGTGCATTTGCATATAAGTTAGCTTTGCATAACTAAAATTTACTTCCAACCATAAGCTTGGTCGATAGAGTAATAGGTATTGATCCATCTTTGCTTGAGAAGCCTACTTTTAATAGTACTTAAAACAATGACCTTGCAGTCGTCGAAGCCACAGCTCTCTGCAGTGCCAGAGGCACCAGGTATTTTATATTTTCAGGAGAGGTATCGTTAATCACACCTTAGTGTGCTTCACCTTATCTTCTCTCTATCAATTACTATGAAATCAAGCTCAACATAGAAAGGATCGAAGGATTCAAATTCAAATAGGCATTTAACTAAAATTAACCAAGATTCTTGCATCTCACATTAGCTTTAGATCTGCATTTCATATAAGATAGTCATTCATCTAAGCAAAGTTGCTAATCAATTATTTGGTCTCAATTTCCCTAGCAAGATCATTGACTGCACAAGGCACTGGTATCAATTGTTTAAAAATATAATCAAATCCTATAAGTCTTTCTAAATCTTAATCAAGTACTTGGTCGCTTCACTATGTCTCCCGAATTGGTTGGTCCCCAACTAGTTCTTCTTCATTCCATTTTTCTATAGGGTCTGCCCATCCTTAGCATGATGTAAGGAGACAACTTAAACAAAGAGATTGGGGATCAGGGTGACAACCCCCGATCTGAGCCGTTGTCATGGCGCCTAGACATTCTATGCAACAACATATCGAAAATGATTCCTAATAATTTTATATAAATACCAATTCAAATTTTCCTCTAGGAGTTGGTTTTTCTTAGTCCTCTTGTGGATAAAACTTGTATTTTTGTAGCTCTACCTTCATTTCTTGCAGGGATGTAACTGCATTAATGGAAATAATGAAGTTTGGTACCATTTTCAGCTTATAAATCTTGGTCTCCTTCATAGGAATCTGATATTCCTTGGGCTTGGCCATCCCAGGAGCCTCAAAGCCCTTTTGTATAATTTACCTTTCCTTTTCGCTTCTGATTCACATGCATCTCTTGTTCTTGTTTTTTTCTATTTCTGCATTTAGTATTGATGATCTCTTGTTGTAGGATTGGTTTAAATGGTTTAAGTAATTTATTTTCCATGATCACAATCATTATTTCATCCTTGAAAAGCTTTGGAAGGTCACAGTAATCATTGAGCTACTTGGATTAGTTCTCTTATTCACAAATCTAAATTTATGGAAGTCCCTTGTGGAAAATAGTAGTAACTTTCTGTTATTTTGTAGAACATGCTAATGAGATTCAATTGAGTTGATTCCACTTGAATTAAATCATAAAAACTTCAGGTTAATAACAAAATTTACCACATTTCATTTGCACTTGATTAGGTTAGGCATTTGATACATTAACTAGCTCATTAGTTCTCGAATTTCTAGATTTTAGACTAGTAATTTTCTGTTATTTTTAACATGTGTTAACAGGGGTATTTTTGAGTGATTCCACTTGGAATGGAGACCTAATACATCCTATTCAATAAAAAAAAATTGTCCCATCCAATTTGGATTTGATTTAATAGGTAATTCGGTGAATTATATCTTCCTGTAGAAAATATGTAACGTCCTATAGCAACACATGTAGTACTCTTCCAGCATGTATATACTTGCCCAGATTTGCTCAAAAAGCTTGGTTTGTGTCCCTTAGCATTGAATCATAACCCTTAGGATATAAATCAATGGTTAAGGAGGAATAAACACCACTTATGACTTGCCCTTTTACCCTTGCAAAACATCTCAACAATTTGGGTTAATGGACAAATTCATGAATTGGATAATACAATAATGATTTTCTTGATTGCCACATCCAATCAACTCTATCAGTGGATCTAAACTCTTTGAAATGTAATGATTGATATTTATATCATTTTTTTTATTTTATGCAATTAGAATAGGTTTTCTCTGCAATAGGTTAAGGTTTCCCTTTGGAGCATTTACATTTATGCAATTAGTTTAGGATTTGATTTCATTACGTTCACTCCATTACATCATGATAGTGAAGGAAGGACACATTGTATGTTTCACATATAGTGTTGATAACTTTTAAGTTTGTACAAACTCGGGGTTTATAATTAAATTTGGTAGCCTTGGGAGTTGCAGCATTCTTGTTGCAATACTGAGGCTCATCACAAGGTAAAGTATGTAGAATACGGTAGCATAGAGAAACACAAGGTCGTATTTGTGGCCAAGGGGTTCTCTGAAGTGGATGTAATTGAATATGAGGAGACCTTTGCTCCAGTATCAAGGAACTCATCCATGAGGTCAATTCTATCTCTGTCAGTGTAGATCGGGTGGAAGATCCACTAGATGGATGTGAAGATAACATTCCTCAATGGAGTTATTGAGGAGGAGGTGTATATTGAGCAGCCATAGGGGTTTGAGACCTTTGACAGAGATTCACTTGTGTTTGGAATCAAGCAAGCGATGTATGGACTCAAGCAAGCACCTCGTGCTTGGTACAACAGGATCAATAGTTATCTCACTGGTTTGGGCTTCATCAAAAGTGAAGCAGATGCAATCCTTTATCACATTGTGGTAGAAGGTAAATTATTCATTTCTTTTTTATATTTTGATGACTCAATCCTTACTGGTGATGAGAAATTGATCAGATCTTGCAAGGAGGACCTTGCAAGAGAGTTTGAGATGAAGGACATGGGCCTACTTCCTTGGTTTGGAAGTATGGCAAGGTGATGGGGAATTGTTTGTCTCTCAAGGAAAGTATGCCAACAAGATACTTCATAGGTTCTGCATGGAAATGTTAAACCCCTCAAAGACTCCTCTAGTAATAAACTAGAGGAAAAAGGATGCTAATTCAGGTGAAGTAGTAGAGGCTGCCATTTACAGGCAGCTTTTGGGTTCACTCATGTATTTGGTGAACACACGACTGGACATGTGTTATGCATTTAACCAACTTAGTCAAGAAATGGTTAAGCCAACCAAATTGTATTGGAATGAAGAAAATCATGTGTTGAGATACCTCAGAGGCACTACTCAGTTTGGTCTTTGGTACAGATGGATAGAGGGAGTGAAGCTACAAGGCTTCACAAATGTCAATTGGACAGGGAGTCCATCAGACAGGAAGAGAACTTCAAGAGGAATTTTCAGTGTTGGTTCATAAGTAGTTTCTTGTTATAGCAGGAAGTAGAGATATGTGGCACTCAACTCAGCAAAAGTAGAATACATGGCTACAAGTCAAGCAAAATTTGAGGCTATCTGGATGAGAAAGATTCTTGTTGGGCTATTTGGTTAGAAGATGGATCCTACTGTGATTTACTATGATAATCAGATTTGTATCAAACTCTCTGAGAATCCTATATTTCATTATCGATCCAAGCATATCACATATGGTATCACCATCTATGAGATTGTGTGTAGAGGTCGATTATGTTGTTGTAGTACATTCCGATAGAGTAAAAAGATGCAGATATTTTTACAAAGGCCTTGTCAAGAGGCAAATTCTATTTCTATAGAAGTAGGATTGGGGTATCTGATAATCTCTTTCTTGTTGAGAGGAAGTATTGAAAATGTAGTAAGAAAATCTTGTTTTGACTTTGTCTTGATCAAAATAGATTAAAATTCAAATTTCAATTTCAACAGAATATTTCGATATAGTTAACTGATGTGACATGAATCTTGTCACTTAGTTAACTCAGTAAATTTGATTTGGAGGCATTGAGTTTAGTTCTACATTATTGATTTATAATTTGTGGTATTCTATTTCAGTTAATTTGAGTTATTGTCAGTTTAACTAGTTCTAACTTTCAAAAGAACTAGTGGAGATCAAGTTCTGGGTGTGTAGCTTCAACCACATTGAGTGATAAATAGCTAATCAATCAACCCAAAATAATTGTTGCATGCAGAGAATTCAAGTTACCCAGTTGAAATTGGAGTTCAATGGAAGTGTACTATCAGTTGTAAACTAATCCAAGTTGTATAGGTGGTGCATGCAGTAAGAGGACTATGGTAATTGTGCAATTCCTTGGTGTAAAATTCCTAAAAAATATGGTCAATTTCCCAAGGGAACAATGCAAGGAAATAGGAGGTTGGGAAGGCTTGAAATTGGCTAAGTGTTGGTGCAGGATCAGTTTGTCATCCAGAGAGATAGTCTATATAGTTCCAGGGTGTGCTCAGGCTTGAGCAAGCGTTGTATTTCTTCTTTATTCACTAATTAATGCAATACATATAGTAAGGGGTTTTGCCACAGTTTCTTTCCCCTAGGTAAATATATGTGAATGTGTGACATTTCCTTTTACATGTCAATGATTCTTGTTTTATATGGTGAATTAACTTCCGCAGATTAGTAGAGAAGATTCAAGTCTTGTGATTTAGTAAGTTTCAAGAGCATTTTTGAATCTACACATTAATTTCTATACGGGAGGCCTTTAAAGAATAGTTGCATGATCTTTAAAATTCCATGATGCAAATGGCCATGTATTTTATGCCATAATTCACTGACATCTCGGCTCTTCACCTTATCTACTTTTGTGTTCAATGTTGCACAGTCTTCCACATCGAATTTGTAGAGTTTCTTCACTAAAACCCCGATCTTCTTCACTTGTCCAATGGTGATGTGTCTCAGGAAAGCCTTCCCTTTTTTGAATATCACATCGTAGTTGCAGTCTTGCAACACAACTACAGAAACTAAATTCTTCTTCAAATCCAGTACAAACATCACATCCTTAAGCTTAAGAGGGGAGCTAGAATCCCTATGAAAAATTATTGTACCAATACCAATCGTGGTATGCCTTCCATCATCTCCCATATTGATGTGCATCTAGAGGTCCTTCTCCTCCAAGTCGCTAAAACAATCTTTATTCCATGTCATGTGGAATGAGGCACCACTCTCAAGATACCACACACTACCCATCATTGTGATTTCCATGCATGCAATGATGGTAAAGTCAAGTTCTAATTGTGAAGTCAAGGCTTCACCTAATGCTCCTCATACAATCTTCTTGCTTGCCTTCTTGTGTGGACACTTCGTTGCATAGTGCCCGAATTCATGATGGTGAAAGCACTTGATTCTAGAAAAGTATTTCTTCTTCCCCCTTGACTCAAATATGCTTTGGATTGGGATTTCTTCCCCTTCCCTTTCTTTTCCTTTCCATCCAAGGCACAATTATCCTCATCCTCACCCTTGTATGAGGTCCCGTCTCTGGTGTTTCACCTTATTTCTTTCTCAACTATATTAGACCATAACCACTCCCAATTCGGTAGTTTCTCTCTACCATTTACCAAATCTTGATAGTTTTTCCAACTCCTGAGAAGGCCCAAAAAGGATAGAGCTATGAAGTCTTCTTCAGGGACATTAACACCGACCCTACCAAGTTCATCACGACACTATGTAAACCTACTCAAGTACTGCAGAATTGTATCATTCTTTTGCATCTTGATACTTTAAAGCTTCTCCTTGAGTGCCAGCTTCCTATGGTCACTATTTTTCTCAAACAATTCTATCATTTGTTTCCACATCGTGAACGGGGCCTCTTTTCTGTGGAGATTCAAGACAATATGATCATCAACTCCCTCCAATATGATTATCCTCTCTTTGGCCACGTCTTTCTTCCACTAAGCAAGATTTTAGGCATCATATGCTTGGGGTTTTGTTACATTTGTCTTGATGTATTCTAGCAGCCCATTATCATCCAATACTTCCTCCAGTGGTCCTTGCATGTAATAAAGTTTGAGGGTGCTTCCAAGGCATACTTGAGCCTGAGTCCATTGAAATCCATCTTCTCATTCCTGAAGAAAACCTACAACATTGATCTTCAAATTTGAATCTCCTGCAATGAAAACTTTGAAACCTTTGCTCTACAGTGATTCCAACTCTGACACCATGTAGAAATTAATTTGTAGATTCAATATTTCTCATGAAATTTTCTAATTCACGAGGCTTGAAGCTACTCTACTGATTTGTAGAAGTTAATTCACCATCTAAAACAAGAATCATAGACATGCAAAAGGAAACATCACACATGCACAGAGATTTATCTATGGGAAAGAAACTTCTCAAAACCCCTTTCTATATGTATTGCATTAATCATAGAATAGAGAAGAAGGACAATGCTTGCTCAAGCCTAAGCACACCCTGCAAGTGTATAGTCTATCCCTCTGCCTGCATGACTAAACCTAGCCCAATACTTAGCCAATTCAAGCCTTTCCAACCTCCTATTTCTTTGTGTTGTTTTATTAGAAAATTGCCCCTATTTTTTAGGAATTTCACACGAAGGAATTGCGCAATATCCTTAGGTCAATCTCTGAATGCATGCACCACTTGTACACTGCCTTGGAATCTCCATCTCAACTGGGTAACTTGAATTCTCTGCATGCAAAAATTATTTTGGGTTGACTGATCAGTTAATTGGTTGGTCATTGAGTGTGGTGGAAGTTACACATCCACAACTTGACCTTCACTAGTTCTTCTAACAGTTAGAACTAGTTAAACTGACAATAACTCATATTAACTTAAACAGATTGCTACAAATTAGAAATCAATCTTGTAGAACCGAACTCAAGTGTCTCTAACTCAAATTTACTGAGTTACCTAAGTGGAAAGAGCCATGTCACCTCATTAACTACCTCCAAGTATTTTGTTGAAATAGAAATTCAAATTTTAATCTAGTTTGACCAAGGCAATGTCAAAACTATATTTTCCTCCTATATGTTTAACAATTGGCATTATGCTTATGGAAATAGTCCTTGTGAATTTTGGTATCAAATTCTTGGAAATTTTATTGTATACTTATATAATGAGATGCGTCCATCCGTCTGTTCAAATTGCTCCTTAACAATTAAAGTATGAGGTCAAGTTGTTGGAGAGTTCACATTTCATAAAAACTATTCCCATTTCCAAAAATAATCCTAATACTGTAAAATAACATGTTTTCACTAGTTATTTTGGCTTGGTTTGGTAGTTTCTTGTTCAGTTGGAGTTTCTACTCAAACATAAAGCATAATTTTAAGAATGTGTGGCCATTTGGTATGTTGATCATTGTGTGATAGGTCTTGTTGCAAAACAATAAATAGTGGCCCTCTACCACTTCCACTTGCCAATGTTGTTGTTATTGCTCAGGTTTTTTTGCATTATAATGCATTTTATTCAAGAGGACTTAATGTCTATGTATGTGATTTATTTGAATATTCTATTTTCTTGATTGGTTAACAATTACTTTCACAGTGTTTCTGTAATTATGTCTATATGAAATATCTGTAGTAACATTTTGTATTTATATTTTTTCTAGTTTTCTTTATTGCCTTAATCCTCTTATGGTTTGAGAAGAGTTTCCATTGTCTTTAAACTAGAGCATACTTTCTTTTAGTTGTAATATATGAAAAAAGGTGTCTCATTCATGCAGACATCTACTAGGTTAAGTTGTGGTGCCTATGCAATTAGGGAGAAGCCAATAAAGGTTGTTTATGTTCATGACTTTGGAATGAGAAAAATCTCCTTGAGACGTCTTTTGAATGTACTTAAACAATTCCTATATTCAACAATTGAAAAAAAAAATCTCCAAAATTTTAAATTTATAAGCCTTGTTGAATCTAAAGGGAATGTCTAGTCTAGCAGTGGGAAAAGCTTTGGAAAATATTGTTTGGGCTAAGGTGATTATATCATGTCAAAAATTTCTTTCTTAAGACAACATTTCCTTTTTTTGTAGGTTATTCTTGCAATCTTAGGGGAAAATATTTATTGTTAAACATAATGGAATTATTAAGCATATGTTTGTTTTAATATTGATATTTGGTCTTATAAATAAGCACATATTACATAATTCACAGGTTACTTAGCTGAAGGATGTCAAATCTAGTGGAAATTGGATGTATGATGCAAAGTTGGATGTAGAAGGTGTGGCCATGTATGATGTAGCTCTTTCTCTTCAGATACAATGGTGGAACATACATGTGTTAAGTCATCAAACCAATTTCAATATATGTTATGTCAAATTTGCATGAACAAAAAATGTTGGAATCTACTTAATCAAAAAGACAACATAAATTGAAAATCAAATCTACAACTACATTATTTCAACAACTAAAACAATTCATTATATATGTACGCATATATATATATATATATATATATATATATAGTATATTTATATTATATTTGGTCCTTCTATGAGGGTACCGCTACTGAAAGCTAGTGAAGCCAGCTATAATATATATAATAATAAATATATATATAAATATATATTGGGTCCTTCGTTTGAGGGTACCGCTACTAAAGCTAGTGGAAGCCAGCTTGCAACAAACGCAGAAGAAACAACAGCAACACATTGACTCGAGGGCGAGTCAATAGGATGTGGTCAAGGCATGTTGGGTCCTTCTTTTTTGGAAGTCTAAGAGTTGTGAAGGACATTTTTCATGAAGTTGTCTAAAATGGAGCACTAGAAACTATGATGGTAGTAAAATGACTCAGAACTCACATAGCGGAAAACAAGGGTGTATGTTGAAGAACTAGGAGCCGATTTTGATATTTCGATATAGCCAAGCAGAAAACTAGAATGATAGCCCTAGGTATTAAAAACCATGGATCAAGTGAGCAAGGTATCAGATCAAGCGAGCGTGGTTATAAAAGAAAACTTAAGGCAGCGAGAAAGAATTTTTTAGACAGTGCTACAAATTCCAGATCAAGACTGAGAGTTAGAGTTGAGCATCCATAATTGTTTGCTTCGAGATTTGGATTTGTAATGTTTTGTTTATGTATTTCCTTTAGATTTTGATATTGTGCACAAGTCTGTAACTATCACAAGTTGTAATGTTGTTGTTTGTAATGAAATTATTCTCTGTTGTTGATTAATATAAGAAAGACGGTATTTCTAGTACCTTTCTATGTAATTTAAGGGCCCCTTTTAAAATTTTATGCTTATGTTAAATTTCTTGTTGAATGTATATTTCATAAAGGATAATAAGGAATGTTGTGATAGTTGTGCAATTCGTATAATAGGCAGATCTAAATCCCGTTTATCTTTTTATTGTTCTGGCTCACCTCAGGTGAGACTCTTCATCCTTTTAGAAGGAGTGAATATGTTGGTGAAGTTATAGACTATGTAGGCTTTTGTTGGCACCCTTAGTCGAACCCTGGGTCGATTTTAAAGTAATTTTTCTTACCAACAAATGGTTTTTTTGTCAAGACCTTGAGTTTTTGGAAGGGGGATTTATATCATTCAACCATGATGTGTTCATCAGAATATCCAAACATGGTGGCATGATAAGGTTCACTGCTTCATTTTCCAACAAGTGCAGCTGAGGCAGAAGAATCTGGATTGGGTTAGAGAAGAAACATTATTCATTGAACCTACTTACAACTAGTATGAAATATTTTGGTGTCAATTTCTAGGGAAGCTAGAAAAATGGTTGACTCGATATCACCATAAATCAAGAATTTCCATACAGCCAAGATTTCATAGGGATTCGACAACAATAGATATGGTTGATCTTCATCGGTTGGATACAGAATTGATAAGGGTTGTTGACTTTTGGGTTAACACAATTCTTGAAGGATATATTATTGAGTTTGTGGCTAAAAAGCATCAGTCATTTTCTTGTGCAGAGGCTATATACACATTTGGAATACGAGAGTAGCTGCTAAAGAAAATCCGACTTTGGATTAAGATACTCTTAGTTGAAGACAGTCTATTGGAGTTTCAGCCACATCAAATGGCAACTTAAGTTACTTGTACTAGGGGAATGGATTAGGGAAAGGGAGGTTGTGTCTTTTTTTTCCACTGGAAAAATCATAATTTTTCATTAAGATTGAAAAATTACATGTTGTAGATGCCTGTCGGCATATGCTGTAATTTGATGTCAAAAATGGTGCTATTTTAAAAGTGCAGTGATCCGTCAACACTGCGCAGGGTGTACAAAAACAAGTAAAAATCAAGTAAGGCAGATATGATTATGTACATATGGGGGAAAGTCACAGTTTTCGCCCCTTTTTCTTCTCAACTTTTTTCCATATCCCCTGTGGCTCTGTTGGACTTATCAGAGCAAGTGCAGATTCAACCACAAGTTGTGGGATTTCTTTATCAGAGTCAGATGAGTCTGATATATGATGTCGTTTGTTGCTACCCATGTCCATAGTAACTGTTGTGTTTGCATGTGTTGTTTCTATTTGTTCCTGTGGTATTTTGTCTTCCGCTGTTGGTTCTTTGTTCATCTGGCTGGGCTGATTGGTATTTGTAATCTCCATCTCTTCTTCCTCCTCGTCATCTGAGACAGGTGGGGGAAATTGCCATCCCTTCACTTGTTTTTCTGTTTTCTTCTTCCTTCGACTGTCTTTTTTGGCTGCTGGACATGTGTTTTGTAGGTGTCCTGTTTGTCTACATATTCGACATCTGAAGGCAGTATTTTCGTAGTCTAATCCTTGTGTCCAGCTCCTTTGTCTATGCTTCAGCTGTATTTGGTCTGGTAGGCCTTTGCTGAGGTCTACCTCCACACATATCCAAGCATATGTGAAGATTCTTTCCTCCAATCGCTGTGTGTCCCATTTGATGAATTGTCCGATGGTATTTCCAATTCCAGCTAGTACTTGATCAGTCCATAGATGAATTGGGAGGTTGTGTAGTCGTACCCAAACTGGCATTTTGGTAACAACCATTGTATTTGCATCAAATTCAGGGAACCAAGGTGTGATGAAGAGACCAGTAGATCCCCAGAACTAAGGTCCTTCCTGTATTATTGCGTCCCTGTCAGCTTCTGTTAGGAATTTTACTATAAAAAATCCTTTGGAACAGAGGTGTATTTCGCATTGCAAGGTCCAGTTCTTGAAGATCCAGTGGAATAAATCCACTGGTTTTGGCCAAAAACTGTTAAATCTGCATATTATTGCTTGCCTCTCATAAATATTACAGTAATCCTCTGTTTCTGGTGTGTCTATGTTGTATACTGGGGTATGATCCAGCTGTTCCACAATATATGGCCTGGCATCCAACCCTGTTTGATTTGGTCTTGTTTCTTCTTTATTTTTCCCCTGAAGGATGTCTTTGAAGGAGGTATTACTTGGTTTTTTCCTTGCGTTTGTACCACTCCCTTCAGTTCTGTTATTATTTCTGCCATTAACAGATGCTCCCCCTCTCATTCTCAGATTGAGTATGATTGTTGACAGGGGTTCTATCTGGTATTCCCAAAGATATTTTGTATCTTGAAGTGCTCTGCCTTGATATATCAGATTTTGAGATCTGATGGGGAAACCTATTTGTTTCATGATCCTCTCCTGCATTTGCTTAACAGTATCCGATTCTATTACCCAGATAAATTTCGATTTTCCTTCAGGTAGTTTAACGAATACTTGGAATCTTCTTGCCGGAGTTCCAACTCTGGTACTCAATGTAACCGATGCAGAGTTTTTGTTCTGTGGCTTTTGTATGTCCCCAATCAATGGATGAGTGTCCAGAACTGACAGGTGCAGAGACTGTTTTATCACACGGGATCGATTTGCCATGCGGGGATCTGTTTCAAAGAGCCCATATCTCGATCTGAGCGTACTCCCCTGAAACTGGGAAGAATAGGGTCGATATATCTTTACAGAGTCTAGATCTGGTTGTCCACAGTTTGATCTGTACAGGGTGCCGCGGAGAGATGGGAATGGCTCCCATGAAGGGCTTCATAGTGGAAAGGAAGCCAGATCTATGCTAACAATAAACAGAAAGGCCTTCTGATTATCAATAAACAGAGTTTTTTCTCCATACCTTATACAGGGTCTTCGATTTTCCATCCTGAGAGTATCATAATTGCTGAAGACCGCTTCCTTGTTAAACTTGTTCTCGTTTCCAGCTATGGCCTGTAGGCAGCCTGACGAATGGCCATTCTGTTATAGCTCCAAATCTCACCAGTATGGTTTGTGATGCTTCAGCCATGGCCTGGGGCAACCCCTCCTTCCAGACCTGGTCATATATCTAAAAAACAGTGTTTTATTCCCTGTACGCGACATTGCCCTGAGTTAAACGCGTGTATACGCGGGTTCATACATAGCTAACCCGCGTATATGTATTAAAACACTAAAAAAATATAAAACTCCTTATTTTCGGGCGGAGATCGCGGGTTTTACCTGCTGATCACCTGTTAGTGCCCGTGGCCTCAACTGTCCCCAACCAATTCCTAACTAAAAACTACTTTGGAATTGGTATAAAATGACACCTAAGGGAAGGCCTAAGGGAGAGGAGAGTATAGAGAAAGGTTATTATACCGAGATTTCCCCCTGATCAGGTCTGAAGACCCTTGTGCCTTCTCACTTCCCCCATTTGTATAGGAAACCCTTGTTTCCTTGCGAGTTGATGTTCATCCACTAGTTATGGCATCATGGAGTGAGTCTTGGAAGGAGATATGCTAAAGGCTTGAGGTTGGATGGATCCGGAAGGAAGCTTTGCTTGGAGCCTGCGAAAGGTTACTCAAGTGATATTACTCCTTTTGTACATTCTATTTGTCTATAGTAAAGAAACACGTCTCAGTTCCTGATATGCTTCTTCTTTATGTTTATGATGTTCATGTTTGAATTTCATATGTGAATGGTTGTTTAAAGTTCATAACTAACTTCCTTCTTTTATAACATAAAGGTGATTTCTTTATAAGTCTTTGTCCATATACTGCTATATTCTTTGGAATTGGTTGTTTTGCAGGACAAAGGAGCGAAAGGGACTTGGAAGAAGGGTTTGGACCCTTGAGGAACTT